>JBAMJV010008964.1:0-138574 GCA_037951105.1 Echinarachnius parma | reverse complement strand
GTTGTCTACACCAAAAACATATGGCAGTAAGATCATGTATGAATTATATTTTATTTTGTTTATCTATGTATCATTTTTGTCTCAGTTCACCTAATACAAACTAGGGTTAGTCTATGATTATTTTGACTATAGTATGTGGAACCTCATTTTTTAGCCTAAAACTCTTTGGAAATACATAACCTGTTCTGTTATAGTTACTGAAATCCACATCGACTTTGTAAACAACCCTCCCGGCTTCCATATAGTTAAAATAAGAGCAAAAGACTAATTGGACATGCAATGAACTACAAATATGTTAGACAATTGTAGCAGCTGCTTTTTTGTCTATTGTTTAATCATATTTGGTCTAAGTACCAACATCATTTATGATTTGGTCGGGTGTTTATTAGCCTCCAGCACCCGTTGGGCAGTTTGAGCTTGTATGCTCCGCTGGGAGTTGAGATGGTGCACAATATAATTGTGTCGGTTTTCACTTAACCTGTTGACTAAGGGTAATAATGCGCCTCTGAATAGGGCACATAGATACATGGCGCTCTATAAATGCTATATATTATTATTAGTAGTATGACAGCATGATTCATATGGATTGAATCATTTTGTCTAATCTTCATTCTGTCTAATCATAAGTTTTGCTAATGTGTATTTAGCTATAGTCTACAAATAAGATTAGAAATAAGATTAACAACTCATTAAATAAACAGGAGGGTGTTAGACAAAGTGGAATTTAGACAGTTTATAGACAAAGTTCTTTGTCCTTATGCCTAATGACAAACTGGGTCCAAACAAGAATGTTGCAGGATTTATGCAACCATAAGTTGAAGTGAAACAATAACCAGATAAGTAAAGACAATACAAATAAAAGTAAATATTGGGCAAACATTCATATTTCCCGCTTTCCTTATATTTACCGGACGGGAAACTTATTTCCCAGGCGGCAATTCCCGGTATTCACCAGCGGGAATTCCCGCCACCGGTATTTGACGGCCAACCCTGCATAAACATCATCATCATCATCATATTATTAATAATTGTAAGACTTATTATGGTTATGTTAGTAGTATTAAAATATAAATTAATAATAATACTAATGATAATAATGATGAGAAAAATAATAATAATAATAACAATCATAATCATCATCATCATCATCATCATCGCCATCATCATCATTATCATCACCGTCATGATCATGATCATGATCATCATGATGATGATCATCATCATCATCGATATATATGCTATGTTACATACTTCATTTCAAATTGTTGATCTTCCATTGTTGAACTGTGTCGTTCATATTTTTGCTGTAATGTGGGATATGTGATATCATAATGAATATGTATACTTTTTCATTTCAACATTATATGATCCCAGCTGTTTTGGATTATGTAAGAGTGATACTACATGTACTTGAAGTTGAATAGCACACTCCCCCATTTCATCCTTCAATGCACATGTAGTGAAAGGAGGCGCCCCCTTCCATACTCAATGAAAGAACAGGAAGCACAGCTTTATATTGTTCGTGTAAAACTTTTGACTAAAAAATCAATAATATCCCCAAAAGATTGACCATGTAGTTTCCTTAGAAAATTAAGTAAATACGGCATATGCATTGAAGTATAAGTTTGATTATTTAAAGCCCGAGTTCCAAGTTCCAAGTGGAGTGGCAGCCACTTAATAATTATAATGATGGTAATAATAATACTAATGAAAATAGTAACAAAAATCATCAACAGACCCATCGCAACACTCCTGGTTACGGTCCTTTCGTTATCATCATCATCATCATCATCATCATCATCGTCATCATCAGCATCATCATCATCATCATCATTATCACCATCATCACCATTATCACCATCATCATAATTAACATCATCATGAAGGGGGGGGGGGGGGGGGGGCATCGGTCTTTAATGTCATATTTTCTTTATAAAATACGATAGCCGCAAGCCAAGATACATTGTTATTTGTGATGTGAAATGAAGAAACATTCATCGAAAAGGTTATTTATACTATATGATTGATAATAATGATTATGATAATAGTCATCATCACAGGGTTGGCATATTTCTCGGACAATTGCTTATTTCCCGGACGGGCGGGAAATACCGGTAATTCCCGCTTTGTTAGTGGGAATTAGCGGCAAATAGCGGGAAATATGACCCAAGGTTACGATCCAATACTAAATGTATACATGTCCCATGAAGATGTATCATCAAAATGCTTGATTATGTATACAACATGTCTTGTGAAATAAATTAGTCATCCATCAATTGAAAAACTTAATCAGTGTCAAAATTACACATGATATAAACAAGAAAATGTTATTGCTTAAATGAGCGTTACATTGATATGCAAAGGATCCACTTGCAGACAGTCTACAAACAAGGTAGGCATATTTCCCGGAGGGGGCGGAAATACTGGGGAAAACCAGGAATTCCTTTCTTTTCAGGAAATACTAGGAAATTATATGTGGAAGTACCATTACACAAAATAGTTCTACCTTATTATTATGGTCGAGTAACTAAGACTTTTTGAATAATTATAATTGTCTAGATCTCCAGTGCCAATCACATTTTATATTCCCTTCTTGTTTCCATTGTTTCAACAATATTTATTTAAATAATAATTAGCAAGGCATTATATGCATCAATTGATGTGCCCTGTTTGGAGAACCAATTACTGTTTTCAAACATTTAATTAAAAACACCATAAGTTACGAAACAAAAGAAATATAACGGCTTACTCGGAATATCTTGAATTATTTGTATGCTACATTGCAATAGAGGGAAAACAAATGTTGCCATTATTTGAGCAACATAATAGGAACATATTATTTTTCCTCCAGATCTCCGCTACAACATATCAAAATTGTAGACGTATTCGAGCAGAATCGAAGGAGATAGACACACAACTGCACCTTCAAAACATAACACAACATTTATGAAATCAATCAAAATTAAATTTTCGCTTTTCATGGCAAATTGATGACGTCATGATGTCCGATTGGCGATTTTTGAATATCGCACCATATCTACAACTCATACTCTGTCACGAATACACAACAACCAAAACACAGAACATGGATTTTCAAAATTATGATCAATTGAAAAGGGCATGTTTTTACCACATTTTCACATATTTTACATATGGCAGCACGCGCGGATTTCATGTGTAACACGCACGCATCGGCACATTTCCGGTCGAAAAGAGCTAGTAATTGTTCAAAATTATCCCAGCTACAAGATATCAAAACTTGGGACAAATTCAAGCAGAATTGACCGAGATATCGGAATCCAAACACGATATATACATAATCGCAAATGATAAAATCGTTGAAAACTGCTAATGTTCACTTCTCATGGTCATATGATTACGTAATGATGTTTGGTTGGCAATAAGGATGCATGACGTCATATCTAGCAACTCATTGGTCTGCAAGGAAAAATACTTTTAACAATATTGACCACGGATTTTAAAAATTATTATCAATTAAAAAAGGGCATATTTTGTACATATTTTGCGCATAGCAGCACTCGCGGATTTTAAGGTTTTACGCCCTCGCATTCGAGCATTTTTGGTCGAGGAGATCTGGAAACTGTTTTAATTTATCATAGAAAGTATTGGGAAAAGTTTCCAAGAAAAAAATCGCGACTTTTTCGTTCCGTGCGCGCTACGCGTGAAAAAGCGCGCGCGCAAACGCGCACGCGCGCAAATTTTGAAATGCTCGAAATGACCTGAAATGTATGGAAAATTGGTTCGCGGGTCGATTTGGGAATTTTTCAAGGATTTTTACCCTTTGACGCGCGCGAACGCGTCCGTCGTTGTCCGTACGACCTTGGGTGCGACATTTTTAAATAGCCCTTGGCCTTAGCTTTCCATTATACAAAATTTGGTTAAAATATACCATTACGTAAGAAAGATATCGGCTGTTGAAATATTTCACAAAATGGCGTCTCTATGACGTCACAGGGTAGTGACGTCATAATCATTACCCAGGTGCACAATTTCGGACCAAGGTCTATAATATTCACCAAGTTTCATTATCATATCCCCAGCCAAATTTTACAGATACGACACACAAAAAACGTAAAAAGAAAAAAAAAAAAGTAGGATGAATAATTTTGTGTTTCCACAATTGCGGTATATTTATAGATTGGAATGACCACGGGAAATGACGACGGATCGTGGTAGCGTTATGAAATGTTTGTGGCATGATAATTTGATATGTTATGAACAAGATCTTATCGAGATCGAGCCTTGTAACATGACACGAATTATATAAACAAAGCCAGAGATGATCGTGCATATTGTGCGATTGTGGAAGCACCCGCTGAGTAATAACAATAGGTGATACGCTATACGTATCACCTAATAAGTGAATAAACAAATAAAATTTAAAGAAACAAACCAAAACACTCCTTGACTAAAACCAATTCCATACCCATCAACTTGCAGGTGTGCTATTTTGCTCAGCAACACATTTACACACTATTAGTACACACATTCAGATATGAGTCCAAAGGTCCAACTCTACGGAGCGGACTCGTCGCAGTCTATAGTCTAGGGTCTATACTCTTTTGACACCTTTCCCCCATATTCGTTTCCGACAGGTCCACCGGGTTACGCGTATGGGGGAAAGGTATATAATACAGAGTATAGAACCTAGACTACGCGGTCTAGTGCACCGGTGCATGCACTGAGTGCTGAGCGAAGCTTCACTTTTGATTGGTCTACAACGTCTATCGCCCATCTAGCGATTCACAATGAGATCAACGTGTATATATATTTTTTACACTTTATATATTTTCTCGTTCTCGTATATATTTCTCGTTGCTCCTATATTTCTCGTTGCTCGTATATATCCGGCGGTTTGTATATATCCGAGAGCGAGATTCCGGTGCAGTATAATTATATTCGCTTTCTCGTATATTAGGTTTAAATATCCGGGTGGCCAGTTCATGCGCAATATATTTCGGCGGTGTATACATACATGTCTATTTTTCTTCATATATATATTATCTTGTTTATGTATATTATTTTAGTTATACATATATTGTGATAAGTATGTATTAATCAAAATATATATATTTCGATAAATGTATATATTTCAAAATATATATATTTTGACAAATATATATATTTTTATAAATATATATATTTCTATGTAAATAATATATCTCTTAGTGTTTATTTGTATTCGTTTATATATATTTTGTTCTTATATATATTTTGGAAGTATTTAATATTTTTTGCTAAATATATATTATTTTGTAAGTATATATATTCTATTTTGTTTCACATATATTTGGTTGATATATACATTATTATATATATTTGCATATATATATATACATATATATATATATATTTGAGATATATATATATATTATTGACATTCCTATATATTTAATTGTTTCCTCCCTGGCTTGCCATAGTTATGTGATATCATAATGAATATGTATACTTTTTCATTTCAACATTATATGATCCAAGCTGTTTTGGATTATGTAAGAGTGATACTACTTGAAGTTGAATAGCACACTCCCCCCCCCCCCCCCCCTTTCATCCTTCAATGCACATGTATTGAAAGGAGGCGCCCCCTTCAATACTCAATGAAAGAACAGGAAGCACAGCTTTATATTGTTCGTGTAAACCTTTGACTAAAAAATCAATAATTTCCCCAATAGATTGACCATGTAGTTTTCTTAGAAAATTTAGTAAATACGGCATACGCATTGAAGTATAAATTTAATTATTTAAAGCCCGAGTTCCAAGTTCCAATTTGTTATGCTTGTTTTAATGCGATAATATAATTCAAAACATATTCGCTAGATTCAAATATAACACAGTTTACCGTTTTGTCATTTTTACTATTCGGCGAGTTTATCAACGTCTGAAATTAAACAAAAATAATAATAAGTAAACATAATGTGTAAACAATAATAATTACGATTAAAAGTGAGCAAAGCAAAATGGGATTCCAACGGGATTCGAACCCGAGACCTCCGGATTGCTAGACCGGTTAATAATAATTACATGTAACTCTGCATGACTACACTCCTAACGCACCACCCCGAGCTACGTAATATCATTACTTATTCTGTAAATTATAGGACCATATTCATCTAATAAGATACATTATACCCGTATATAGTATCGGTAAGACTGCTAGGATAATGATCAAAATTAATGCTACGGGTATGTCATCATAAACATCATCCTCCTCCTCCTCATCATCATCATCATAATCATCATCATCATCATCATCGTCATCACCAACATCATGGGGGAGGGGGGGGGGGTGGAGTGGCAGCCAATTGATAATTATAATGATGCTAATAATACTACTAATGAAAATAGTAATAATAATCATCAACAAGACCAATCGCAACACTCCTGGCTACGGTCCTTTCGTTATCATCATCATCATCATCATCATCATCATCATCGTCATCATCAGCATCATCATCATCATCATCATCATCATCGTTATCATCAACATCATCATCATTTTCATCATCAGCATCATCATCATCATAATCATCACTGTCTTTGTCCTTCAGCAAGACATTTTTTTCCACAATTGCTGCTTTCTCCCCAGGTGTATAAATGGGTACCATGGTCGGGCGCTAATTAGCCTTAGCGGCACCATCACTGGCAGCTCGGCTAGTATGCTCCCTGGGGAGTTGAGAAAGTATGCAATATCACTGTGTGGGTTTGAGATGTACCTGATGACCATGGGCAATAATAATTAAATAATGATTTAAGCCCTTAGAAGCTCTTTGCACTAATGATAGTGTTTTTGATGATAATGATGATGATGATGATGATGACGAGTATTATTATTATTATTTGTATTGATCTTCCCGATAGGTGTATAAGATACCTTTTCGATAAAATGCGCTTCTACATTTCACAAAATTAATAACGATATACCTCAGCTGGCGGCTATTGTTTAATGAAATAATAATTTAAAAGGTTAGAATGTCTCTTTCTTGCATCCTTATTGTGCAAAATATGAAAGCCGAAAGCGAAAAAAAATTGTTACTTGTTTCGTGAATTGTGAAGAGTATTCAGTCATCGGAAAGATACCTCATGCCCATATCATCGGGAAGTTTTAATATTATTAATATAATTAGGCGTCATCATCATCATCATCAGCATCATCATTATCATCATCATCATCATCAACGTCATCATCATCACCATGCAAATACTATGTAAAGCCCAAGTTCCGTCTGTTTATGCTGGTGTTATTGCAATAACATAATGATAAATATTCGGTAAATATAAATATAATACGGATTAGTGTATTGTCATTTGAAATTATTCATTTCGTATCAAGTTCTGAAGTCAAAACAATGAACTAGTAAAAAGATGTGTAAAGAATAATTAAATGTAACTCTGCATGACTACGCACCCAATGAACCACCCCTTGCTTCGTGCCTGTCATTATCATCTTCATCATAATCATCATCATCGTCATCATCATCATCATCATCACCATCGCCATCATCATCGTCATCGTCATCGTCATCATCATTATCATCATCATCATTATCACTATCGGTCTTTAATGTTAGCCATATTTTATGAAAATCCGATAGGCGCAAGCCATGAACGATTGTTACTTGCATGACTTGTGATGTGAAATGAAGAAACGTATTCATCGAAAAGTTTCTTTATACCCATATACCGGTAAATACCGGTAATTCCCGGGTTTCTTAGCGGGAATTACCGGCAAAAAGCAGGAAATATGACTCAAGATTACGATCCAATACTAAATTTGTACATGTCCCATAAAGATGTATGCATTTTATCTTAGGTGAATCATCAAAATGCTTAATCATGTATAAAATATAAACAAGAAAAGGTTATTGGGCAAACGAGCGTTATATTGATATGCAAAGGATCCACTTGCAATACAGTGTACAAACAAGGTAGGCATATTTCCCGGATGGTCGGACATACTGGAGAACACCAGGAATTCCTGCTTTTTCTTTTTTTATTCTGTAAATTATAGGACCATATTCATCTAATAAGATACATTATACCCGTATATAGTATCGGTAAGACTGCTAGGATAATGATCAAAATTAATGCTACGGGTATGTCATCATAAACATCATCCTCCTCCTCCTCCTCATCATCATCATCATCATCATCATCATCATCATCATCATCGTCATCACCAACATCATGGGGGAGGGGGGGGGGTTGGAGTGGCAGCCAATTGATAATTATAATGATGCTAATAATACTACTAATGAAAATAGTAATAATAATCATCAACAAGACCAATCGCAACACTCCTGGCTACGGTCCTTTCGTTATCATCATCATCATCATCATCATCATCATCATCATCGTCATCATCAGCATCATCATCATCATCATCATCATCATCGTTATCATCAACATCATCATCATTTTCATCATCAGCATCATCATCATCATAATCATCACTGTCTTTGTCCTTCAGCAAGACATTTTTTTCCACAATTGCTGCTTTCTCCCCAGGTGTATAAATGGGTACCATGGTCGGGCGCTAATTAGCCTTAGCGGCACCATCACTGGCAGCTCGGCTAGTATGCTCCCTGGGGAGTTGAGAAAGTATGCAATATCACTGTGTGGGTTTGAGATGTACCTGATGACCATGGGCAATAATAATTAAATAATGATTTAAGCCCTTAGAAGCTCTTTGCACTAATGATAGTGTTTTTGATGATAATGATGATGATGATGATGATGACGAGTATTATTATTATTATTTGTATTGATCTTCCCGATAGGTGTATAAGATACCTTTTCGATAAAATGCGCTTCTACATTTCACAAAATTAATAACGATATACCTCAGCTGGCGGCTATTGTTTAATGAAATAATAATTTAAAAGGTTAGAATGTCTCTTTCTTGCATCCTTATTGTGCAAAATATGAAAGCCGAAAGCGAAAAAAAATTGTTACTTGTTTCGTGAATTGTGAAGAGTATTCAGTCATCGGAAAGATACCTCATGCCCATATCATCGGGAAGTTTTAATATTATTAATATAATTAGGCGTCATCATCATCATCATCAGCATCATCATTATCATCATCATCATCATCAACGTCATCATCATCACCATGCAAATACTATGTAAAGCCCAAGTTCCGTCTGTTTATGCTGGTGTTATTGCAATAACATAATGATAAATATTCGGTAAATATAAATATAATACGGATTAGTGTATTGTCATTTGAAATTATTCATTTCGTATCAAGTTCTGAAGTCAAAACAATGAACTAGTAAAAAGATGTGTAAAGAATAATTAAATGTAACTCTGCATGACTACGCACCCAATGAACCACCCCTTGCTTCGTGCCTGTCATTATCATCTTCATCATAATCATCATCATCGTCATCATCATCATCATCATCACCATCGCCATCATCATCGTCATCGTCATCGTCATCATCATTATCATCATCATCATTATCACTATCGGTCTTTAATGTTAGCCATATTTTATGAAAATCCGATAGGCGCAAGCCATGAACGATTATTACTTGCATGACTTGTGATGTGAAATGAAGAAACGTATTCATCGAAAAGTTTCTTTATACCCATATACCGGTAAATACCGGTAATTCCCGGGTTTCTTAGCGGGAATTACCGGCAAAAAGCAGGAAATATGACTCAAGATTACGATCCAATACTAAATTTGTACATGTCCCATAAAGATGTATGCATTTTATCTTAGGTGAATCATCAAAATGCTTAATCATGTATAAAATATAAACAAGAAAAGGTTATTGGGCAAACGAGCGTTATATTGATATGCAAAGGATCCACTTGCAATACAGTGTACAAACAAGGTAGGCATATTTCCCGGATGGTCGGACATACTGGAGAACACCAGGAATTCCTGCTTTTTCTTTTTTTATTCTGTAAATTATAGGACCATATTCATCTAATAAGATACATTATACCCGTATATAGTATCGGTAAGACTGCTAGGATAATGATCAAAATTAATGCTACGGGTATGTCATCATAAACATCATCCTCCTCCTCCTCCTCATCATCATCATCATCATCATCATCATCATCATCAT
The DNA here is from genome assembly GCA_037951105.1 of Echinarachnius parma. Taxonomy (NCBI): domain Eukaryota; kingdom Metazoa; phylum Echinodermata; class Echinoidea; order Clypeasteroida; family Echinarachniidae; genus Echinarachnius; species Echinarachnius parma. Next base: position 128,469 of record JBAMJV010008964.1, on the reverse strand, counting down.
CATCGTCATCACCAACATCATGGGGGAGGGGGGGGGGGTGGAGTGGCAGCCAATTGATAATTATAATGATGCTAATAATACTACTAATGAAAATAGTAATAATAATCATCAACAAGACCAATCGCAACACTCCTGGCTACGGTCCTTTCGTTATCATCATCATCATCATCATCATCATCATCATCGTCATCATCAGCATCATCATCATCATCATCATCATCATCGTTATCATCAACATCATCATCATTTTCATCATCAGCATCATCATCATCATAATCATCACTGTCTTTGTCCTTCAGCAAGACATTTTTTTCCACAATTGCTGCTTTCTCCCCAGGTGTATAAATGGGTACCATGGTCGGGCGCTAATTAGCCTTAGCGGCACCATCACTGGCAGCTCGGCTAGTATGCTCCCTGGGGAGTTGAGAAAGTATGCAATATCACTGTGTGGGTTTGAGATGTACCTGATGACCATGGGCAATAATAATTAAATAATGATTAAAGGCCTTAGAAGCTCTTTGCACTAATGATAGTGTTTTTGATGATAATGATGATGATGATGATGATGACGAGTATTATTATTATTATTTGTATTGATCTTCCCGATAGGTGTATAAGATACCTTTTCGATAAAATGCGCTTCTACATTTCACAAAATTAATAACGATATACCTCAGCTGGCGGCTATTGTTTAATGAAATAATAATTTAAAAGGTTAGAATGTCTCTTTCTTGCATCCTTATTGTGCAAAATATGAAAGCCGAAAGCGAAAAAAAATTGTTACTTGTTTCGTGAATTGTGAAGAGTATTCAGTCATCGGAAAGATACCTCATGCCCATATCATCGGGAAGTTTTAATATTATTAATATAATTAGGCGTCATCATCATCATCATCAGCATCATCATTATCATCATCATCATCAACGTCATCATCATCACCATGCAAATACTATGTAAAGCCCAAGTTCCGTCTGTTTATGCTGGTGTTATTGCAATAACATAATGATAAATATTCGGTAAATATAAATATAATACGGATTAGTGTATTGTCATTTGAAATTATTCATTTCGTATCAAGTTCTGAAGTCAAAACAATGAACTAGTAAAAAGATGTGTAAAGAATAATTAAATGTAACTCTGCATGACTACGCACCCAATGAACCACCCCTTGCTTCGTGCCTGTCATTATCATCTTCATCATAATCATCATCATCGTCATCATCATCATCATCATCATCACCATCGCCATCATCATCGTCATCGTCATCGTCATCATCATTATCATCATCATCATTATCACTATCGGTCTTTAATGTTAGCCATATTTTATGAAAATCCGATAGGCGCAAGCCATGAACGATTGTTACTTGCATGACTTGTGATGTGAAATGAAGAAACGTATTCATCGAAAAGTTTCTTTATACCCATATCATCTGGGAAGTTTGCTATGATAATAACTATATGATTGATAATAATGATTATGATAATAGTCAGTATCACAGGGCTGGCATATTTGGGGCCCGGTCAATTGCTTATTTCCCAGTCGGGAAATACCGGTAATTCCCGGGTTTCTTAGCGGGAATTACCGGCAAAAAGCAGGAAATATGACTCAAGATTACGATCCAATACTAAATTTGTACATGTCCCATAAAGATGTATGCATTTTATCTTAGGTGAATCATCAAAATGCTTAATCATGTATAAAATATAAACAAGAAAAGGTTATTGGGCAAACGAGCGTTATATTGATATGCAAAGGATCCACTTGCAATACAGTGTACAAACAAGGTAGGCATATTTCCCGGATGGTCGGACATACTGGAGAACACCAGGAATTCCTGCTTTTTCAGCAGGAAATACTATGAAACAACATGTGTCCACATGTGGAAGTACCATTAAACAAAGTAGTTTTACCTTATTTTTATGGTCAGTGGGGTATAGCTGCGGGAGGGGGGGGGGGGGGTGGGGGGGGGGGGGCTCGTGCCCCCCCAAATTATTTGGAAAAAACAATAGAAAACATAAGGGGACATTTTTGAAAAAACAAAGAAATAAATAAGATGTGCTCCCCCCCCCCCCCCCAATAATTGTGCGTGCCCCCCCCCCCCCCCCAATCAGTCCGACCACGCTACGCCACTGATTATGGTCGAGTGACTAAGACTTTTTAAATAATTATAATTGTCTAGATCTTGAGGCGCCGGAAGTGGGGTGGGGGGGGGGCAGGGGGGGGCGGCCGCCCCCCCCCCCCCCCCCAATCCAAAAAGTGGGGGGGCAAAACGCGTTTTTGCCCCCCCCCCCCAAAAAGCCCCCCCCCCCTCAAAAAAAAAATTTTAAAAAGAAGAAAAAAAGAAAGAAAGAAAGAAAAAGGAAATGAAAACATTAAATTTATCAGCCAATACTTGTTCATTCTCAAGTTTAAAAACTAAGGTATACATCCATTAACCGTTTTCGCTTCGCGCGCAAACAAATTATCTCAGTTTGTTGTGTAACTTGCGTATGATACGTCTGGGGTGGTTTTTTCTGTACCGGTCCACGTAGTTCCTGTGTAGGCTGTTATTGTTCTGGCTGTTTGTGTTACGTGCACCAAATTGCACCATTTCAAGTATATAAATGAAAAATCTTCCCCGTGGGAGGGGGATACCCCCTCCCAAACCCTCCCCCTCTGGTTCTGCCCCAGCATTTGGTCGCTTCGCTCCCTCAGGACTCATCTTTGGCTGTAAGCTATGATGTTGGATCATACAAATGTGGCACATGGATTATGTTTTTATGCACCAGATTGCACCATTTCAAGTATATAAATGCCAAATCTTCCCCGTGGGAGGGGGATACCCCGTCCCAAACCCTCCCCCTCTGGCTCTGTCCCAGCCCTCGGTCGCTTCGCTCCCCTCGGGACTCATTTTTTTAAAGCTATGTTGTTGGATCATGTTTTTAGGTACCAGATTGCACAATTTCAAGTCAAAAGGTTAGGGGTTAGGGGGTTTACCCCCCCCCCCCCCCTCCCTTAGGCTGCCAAGTGAAAATGTATCAGTGAAAAAAGTGAACAAAAATCACTTACGGGGGTTCGAAATAGCAAACAAAAATCCACGCTTCGCGGCTTGTGGACAAAAGTGAAAAAATGTGAATAAAAATCACTTACGGGGGTTCAAAATAGCAACAAAAAATCGCCGCTTCGCGGCTCGTGGACGATGCTCCCCATCGTCACTGGGTCAAACTCCCCTCCCCCCCCCCCCCCCCCCCCTTAGAAAAAAAGCTAGATCCGCCCCTGAATGTCTCACTCGCACCTCTGGCTCAAAATTGGCAACTCTGTGAGTGTGGTTGGGCATGAGCCCCTAAACACATAAATCGTGAGTCCCCTTAGGGTTTTGCCCCCCCCCCCCCCCCCAATCCAAAACTGCTAAATTGATATGGGGCCGATATTATTAATTCATATTGATTATTAAGATCTACCTTTTTGTATACATGCGCTTCTACATTTCACAAAACTAATAACGATATTACTCAGCTGGCGGCTATTGTTGAGTGCAATAAGGAGAACAGTTAGAATCACCCTCCATGAAAATTATGATTAGAATTATGATGATGATGATGACGTTTATCATAATCATTATTATCAATTATATAGTTATTACCATTAGAAACTTCACAGATGGTATGGGTTTGAAGATCCGTTTCGATGAACCCGTTTCTTCATTTCACATCACAAGTAACAATCTATATTGGCTTGCGGCGATCGTATTTTATGAAATACGGATAATATGAAAGATCGCTGCCCTCTCTAAAATGATAATTTTGATTATGATGATGATGATGATGAAGATGATGATGATTATAATGATGATGATGATGATGATGATGATGACGGTGACGACGACGACGATGATGATGATGATGATGATAATGATGATGATGGTGGCAGGCCCATACAAGGGGTGGTTCGTTGGGTGCGTAGTCATGCAGAGTTATATGTAATTATTCTTCACACATCTTTTTATTAATTATTTAATTGTTTTTACTTCAGACACATCCACCGAATAATCACAAATGACAATACAATAAACGGTATTATATTTGTATTTACCGAATATTATCATTATGTAATTTCAATAACACCAGCATAAACAGACGAAACATGGGCTATGGTATTTACATTTGGTATTTGTATTGATTTTTTTAAAGGGATAGTTGAGTTCTGGTAAGGAGAGTAGCCTATAGTTTTGGTCAAACTGAATTTTAGTAACCAAAACCTGCATCATTACATTACAAACTAATAGTTATAACTCGGAAGGAATACAAAATTACAAATGACTTATTAAAGATCCTGTTATCATTCAAAAAGAGCCGTTAAAACTCAAGAGGCCGCTCTCTAAACACTCATCGGTTTCAACCATTTTGAATAAGATATTGTGCATGTGATGTTTTGTTGAAATAGTGATTAGATAGAGATAATCAACCACTATTCAAATTATTGTTTTACTTTTTGAAAAGAGGAAGCATTTTTTAATTATTTTTTTTTACGGCTGGTTAAAAATGATTGAATAAGTGTAGGGCCCCACATTTATTATAAATGGCTATTCAACTTCACCTATCCCACATTACAGCACAAAATATGAACGACACAGTCCAACATTGGAAAGTCAACAATTTGAAATTAAATGTTTTGAATTCAACCATAGAGGAAACTGAATAGAAATACTAAAATGATTGAAAATGAGCAAAGAAAATAGGCTTCGCCGGGAATCGAACCCGAGAACTCCGGATTGCTAGACCGGTGCTCAAACCATCAAGCCATGAAGACTTTTGAATGGCGGGCGTTCCCATGAAACCCTTTTCAAAGCTCGATTAGTTAGAAGCTATAAACTGGGCCAATTCCAAGGATAATTAAATTAACTTTTATAGAGAAAGGCGCATGATCACGCGAAGTGATTTGTTTATTCATTCAATTCAAACATAGAGGAAACTGACTAGAAATATTTAAATGATTGAAAATGAGCAAGTAAAATGTTTTATATTGATTATACAAAATACGTAACAGATAACATATACCGATGATGATGATATTGATGATGATGATGATGATGATGATGATGATGATGATGATGATTATGATGACACACTGACTTGTGAAGACCGGAGAATTATAATTGATATTTCGTCCAGTATGCAATATTACGTGCCAGTCATCCAGTATCTGGATATTATATTTGATGCTCAATACAGCATCATTTGGCAGGGAATGAAGCGATAAGTATTTATATTTACGTATAATACATTATTAAATAAAATACTTATAGGACTGAGTGTGTGGGCCTTATAATGATTTCGGTCCCTACAAGTCGGGTGATACACATTAAGCGGTCCCGTGTATTCACGTTCGGTGCATGGAGGCACACACACACTTTTTGTCCTATAAGTAATGAAAAAGTAATGATAAAAACATGATGGTATTATAATGTATAATAATAATGATGAACATATGTATAGCGCAGCTATATTCTTCTGTGATGCAATTTGTATTGTTATACATGGTCAGCAGGTACATTTTAAACCAAAAAAAAAAAAAAAAATGATACTGATAATGATACTATTCATTATCATAATTATTTGTTATGATTGGATTTTCAAATACTATTTGTATATCATTGTTATTGTTTTAATCATAATTATCATGTAGGAATCTCATTTTCTTTGCTCTTTTTCATTCAATTTTCATATTTGTTATCGATTATAATGGAAGTAGTAGGACTTTCACTTGACAGAGAATAAAGCGATAAGTATTTATATTTACGCAGAAAGTACATAGTTACATAATTATACTAATTTGGACCGAGTGTGTCGGCCGCACACGGATTCCGATCCCCCCAAGTCGGGTTGTACATATTAAACGGTCCCGTGTTTTAGCGTTTTGTGCATGATTGTTTGGTGCACATAATTGCTATTGTTTTAATTATTATTATCCCGTTGGAATCCCATTTTCGTTGCTCTTTTTCATTCAATTGTAATTAATGTTATCAATTATAATGGAAGTAGTAGTAGTAGTAGTAATAGTAGTAGAAGTTCTTGTTTATCGGTTAATACTTTTTTTTGTATTAGAACCAGTGTATACAGCGCCACATACGTAGTGTGGCAAGATTGGTAGAGCGCGCGCTTTCCGACCTCGAGAGCAAGACATTTAATCCACATTGCTGCTCTCTACCCAGGAATATAAATGGGTACTTGGTTGGGTGTTAATTAGCCTGGGCGCTATCATATGGTTGCCATTGGCTAGTATGTTCCCCGGGAATTAAAAAGGTTTTGAAAAGTGTGTACAAAATCATGTGAAATGCCCGTAAAATGACGCACTATTTTTTACCTTTGTTTCTTTTTACTTTAGTCAAATCATTTTTTTGTGATGTATAGACTATTATATTCTGATAAAAGAAGGTATTATCTACCTATAAATTGATTTTTATAAAGTCTCATACGCTAGATTTGTTTACAATAGTCATTCAAAAGAATGATATCTAAAACCGATTTTATGACAGAATCTGTCATTCTTTAAAGCAGCGATCGGGTGTGAAAAGGCGGTTATTTTAAGCGGTACAGACCCGTCTGACATTATACTTGAGGGGCGAGGGGCGAGGATGAAACCTTGGAGAGGATCGGAAGTTAAAATTCAAGAAAAAAATGATTTAAAACATAGGCCAGAGTGTAGATTCAAAGAATTCCGAATGACAACAAGTGGAAACTTGAGGAATGGGAGTCAAGAATAGATAGTTGGGGAGGGAGAGGGGGAGAGAGTTGAGTTGTGACTAAGCATCACTCGACGGTGAAACGCCTATATGCATTAAATTACTACACCTCATTTATATCATGGACCCTATGGTTATATTGTCCTATTTAAACATACGATCATGAAAATTCGTAATGTCAACACATTATAAAAGAATCCGGTCTCGGAAAGTCGGCGTTTACACATTAGACGATGTGTGTATCTGGGCCGCATACGAATCCGGTCCCGGAAAGTCGGCGTTTACACATTAGACGATGTGTGTGTATCTGGGCCGCACACGAATCCGGTCTCGGAAAGTCGGTGTTGACACATTATACGGTGTGTTTGTCTGGGCCGCATAAGAATCCGGTCCCGGAAAGTCGGCGTTTACACATTAGACGATGTGTGTATCTGGGCCGAATAAGAATCCGGTCCCGGAAAGTCGGCGTTTACACATTAGACGATGTGTGTATCTTGGCCGCACACGAATCCGGTCTCTGAAAGTCGGTGTTAACACATTATACGATGTGTATATTTAGAATTACGCTAAAAGTATCATAATTTACGAAGAAAATAAAATGTCATTACATATCAGGGTTGCGCGATATGGACCGCGCAAGAATCCGGGCTCGGCTTTGTTTGTTCCATCTTTTAGTTAATCTTACTATTATAACACTTACCATCATTTCAGGAGTAAAACGCTTATAGATAATTAATAATAATAAATATTTAATAATATTGAATATATATATAGCGCAATATCGACCTAATAAGGTGCTCAAAGCGCTTATTATTACCCCTGGTCATTTGGTACAGTTCAGACCCGCACAATTATCTTGCACACATTCTCAACTCCTCGGGGAGCATACTAGCGGCGGGCAACCCTATAGGTGCACCCGGGGGGAGGGGGGGGGGGGGGGGGCATGTAAAATGTCAGACGGGTGTGTGCCGCTTAAAAGACTCCCATTTTCACACCCGATCGCTGCTCTAAAGATACCCGATTTTCACAATGTTCTGCTCCATAGACCCCCGAAATGACTTGGCTAGGTAGTTGAGTATAGCGACAATCCATTAATCTTCTTCTAGTTCAACTCCATAGACCACCATTTGAGCCTTTTTGAGCGTTTCCGTAGCTATCAAAGTCTATATATTTTGCCGTTTTTGTCTGCTCATAAGACCACTTAACTCCCGTTTCAGGATTTTTCTTGCTTCCTAGGTCCTATATTTTGAGCGCTTCGGGGATTTTGTTGCTCCAAAGACCCTATATTGTGTGCGTAATGTCATGCTTTTTGTTGCTCCAAAGACGCTATATTTTGTGCTTGTATTTTACTCTTCAGACCCCCATTTCAGGGTTCGGTGAGGGACACCCCCCGTCAAAGAATAATTCGATTGCCCCCCCCCCCCCCCCCCCCGGTGGGGGGGGGGGGGGGGCAATCGCCAGACCTGGTACCCATTTATACACCTGGGTAGAGAGCAGCAATGTGGATAAAAGGACAAAGGCAGTGGGCCGGGTTCGAACCCGGGGTCTCACGATCAGAAAGCACGCGCTCTACCGATCTTGCCACACCCTTCCACCGAATAATGTTGAGCGCTATCAAGACAGTATATTATTTTGGGGAATATTGATTACGATTATATATAATATGTGTATTTCCATATGTAAAATATGATATTAGCTTAAACGCCTAGAGACGTGCTTCTACAATGTGATATACGATTTATACAAACTGTGTATAATCATTTATGTTTAGTGCGTGACACAGATAACTGCCGCTTAAATATAACTTATTACAGTCAATATCATTCTGATTCAAGAGTCAATATCTTATAAATTGACCGACATGACGCTATAATCGTAAAGCGCTTAGAGATGATTATCAATCGTGAAAAGCAACCGTATAACTTTTGACCACAATACACAATATTTACCTCCAAATTTCCGGCTGTCATCTCATAGCCTCCGTCAGCGTTGCGACCTGACTTGACCTTTCGTAACGTAATAATCAATTATCGAGTGTCGTAAACATTCGGTAGCTTCTTTTGTAAATATTTGTTTTATTGTGATCAAAGGTTGAGAGATGTTGCTTCTTATTATATACCAATTCAGATGACATGTCATAGTAAGATAATCAATCATATAAGCCGCTTTATATATCAGATAAATTGTTAATATCATTATAATTAAAGTTGCACATATTTTCATATGTAAATTATAATGTTAGCCTATATCTTGATAATGCGTAAAGCAGTAAAAATAAATTAATTAACTGTGAGTTGAACGATCCAAACGTTATGAACTCTAAAAACTTAGTGTTAAATTGCCTGTTTGAATTCACGAACCCCCGCAATGTACGTTCATAACATAGACATCTAGCTAATTAGGAAGCGTGATTATAATAGTCATTTATAATTTATTTGGGTTAAAAGGAGTCGGCATAATTCACATTTACTGTCGTTAATGGGAACACGCCGACTAACACAAAATGGACGCATCCTCTGGTGGGGGCGCTCTTCACCTTTTGCGGCGTACTTAGCTCAGGTGCAAAACACACATTATGCTCCGTAATGGAAACTCACTCACTTTTGGAGATGATATTTTCTCCAGCATGCAATATTACATGCCAGTATTTTGATATTATATTCAATGGTCAACGCAGCATAATTTGACTGAGAATGAAGCGATAAGTATTAATATTTACAAAGAAAATACATCAACACATAATGTACTTTTGGGGACCGAGTGTGTGGGCCGCATAAGGATTTCGGTCCCTGAAAGTCGGTGATTACACATTAAGCGGTCCCGTGTATGCACGTTTGGTACATGCATACACACACACACACACGCACACACGCACACACACACACACACACACAAACACACTCTTTCTCTCAATCTCCTTTGTTCTATCTGGGATGTCTTATGATCTTATCAATGACGACGGTGGCCAAATGTGTGTAGGGGATATTTCAAAATATTTGACTAAATTCGATAACAATCATCATGTAGCATGGCGAAAATAAAAACAAAGTGAGCACACTTTTCAATTTCAGTTCCACCATTTTTTCTGTCAATATTTTATCGATTTAATGCAAAGTAGATACTTCTGAATTTTAATAAGAAAAAAGACAAGCACATCTAATGGTATGAATAATGCGAGTAAGTGTACCAAACAAGGGTAAACTAAAGGGATCTAGTATCTTTGTTGACATGTGCACAAAGTGATGAGTGATTGATACAATATATATTGTTGTTATATGATATGTCCACTGGGTGTTGTGTGAAAATTTCAAGTTAAATGGACGTATATGGTCGAGTAATGAGCAAAAATGCAAAATGATATCCACAAAATCATTGCACTCACTTTGTACACGGTCTTGACGATCCATTGGATAATTGAACATCTGAACACTTCAATCGTTAATATCTTTTTAACGAAAGGGAAATTTGAAAAACTGATACCTGTCCCATGATTGTACTGTTAATACGAATACAACAAGATGAGGAACCGATAGAATTCCAATTGTTTTTTGAGGAGTTGGACAATGTTACTAAGTCCCTTTAAGACTACAATTACAACAACACAAGATGATGATGATGATGATCCACATCACTTGTATGGCGCCATTTATCTGTTCAAACATTCAAAGGCGCCGCTCATCCAAAAAACTCAATTTAATGCACACATTGCTTGAAAAGAAATGTTTTTAGGCCTGCTTTGAAACCTTCAAGTTTGTAAATTTTGCGAAGCACATGCAAGAAGGAGGGAGTTCCAGAGGCGTGGAGCAACTGAAGGGAAGGCACGATCACCATACTGCTGGAGTCGTGTCCATGGGACGTGGAGAAGAAGACCTGACGAGCGTAGCCTTGGACGAGACTGATTCTTTTCCACCAAGGAAGCAACCTATTGAGGGGCCAGATCGTGGACAGTCTTGAATGTCAGTAGTAGGACCTTGAACTTTATCCTGTACTCAACTGGCAGCCAGTGCAATTCTTCCAGGATTGGTGTGATGTGGTCATACTTTTTCCCTCCTGTGAGTAAGCGAGCAGCTGCAAAATTCTTCACAGCCTGATGTCTTCTTATTGATGAAGCTGGAATGCCAACATTGCAGAAGTCCAATCCGGATGTTATTAGGGAGTGGATGAGGCTCTCTGCTGCAGCACGGGTGAGGAGTGGTCGTATCGCGGTAATCTTACGAAGTTGGTAGTAGTTTTATAGACATTGAGATGTGTCTGTCCATGCTCATGTGCTAATCGAAGTATTCGCCAAGGTTGCGTGCACATTTACCCGGGGAGATAGAAGCTGGACCAACTGAAACCTCTAGGGAAGATATTTCCCTTCTCATTTGAGGAAAGCAAAGGACAAGATATTCTGATGATATCAGTGATAACTTACCAAAAAACAAAAGTCAGATTTGCAATTAGACGCAGATGTGGTACCACTCCGCCTGTGATTCAGCTCAGGTGGTTCATTTTGATATCCTGCAATTGATTTTAGTATAAATTACAAACATTTTTCTAAAAGCTATAAATCACGAATCTTTTTACACAACAAATTGTACATTTTCTTAAGTGAACAACCTACTTATTAAGTTAATAGATTTGAATAAATTATCAATTTTGTTTTTATGTTATTCATGAAGATATGGTTAAATATTCATGAAGATATGGTTAAATATGGTCTTTCACAGGAAGACCTTATTACTGTTTTTGTTGATTATATTCGCCCTTTACTTGAATATGCCAGTCCTGTTTGGAGTGGAGGACTCACACATAGTCAAAAAGATAGATTAGAGAGAATACAAAATAGAGCGGATAATTTTTCGTAGGGATTACAATGATTATACAAATGCACTTGAACAATCCCAACTTCAAACACTAGATAAAAGGCGCCAAGATTTATGTGTTACTTTCTTTCAAAAAACATTATCACTCACTGACCAATATCAACAATTTCTCCCACAAAAGCAATGTACTAGAACACTTAGAAACTCAAAGAAAATTCCGGATTTTAAATGTAAAACAAATCGAATGCAAAATAGTCCTATACCAAATTTGATTCGCCTGTATAATAAAAGCATGATTTGCTCGTGGTTATGTTAATTGTAATAATTTGTAATTGTAATGTTCTGAATTGCGTACATATACATTCTTTTAATGATTATGTTTATTGTATTAATATGTTTCTAATTATATTTAATGACTATTTTATTCTTTGAATTTGTCTAATTATTCAAAATACCACTATCCATCGCTCGAGCAATGAATACATGCATTATCTTTCTCTCTCACCAAACATTTCTCTTTCCCCTTCTGCTTTTCAATCATACCACTGCTCTTGCTGCTATCTTGATTATTTTCCCACTATACCCACAAATGCAACATTGAAATATAAAGAACTGTTTTATACTTTGTTTCGTCTATATGGTAGTATATAATTGTACTTATACATTTTCTTTTAAGAATTATGTTCATTAACTGTTTTTAACTTTTTATGGTGTTTAGGCGATAGTAACAAAACACGATTTTATTGTTTTTAAGCTAAATGTTCTGTGATTTTTACAATATATATAATTATTATCAACGTGTGTAACTCATGTGCAATTTAGTTGCGAAACTGCCATTCATGAAGCAATAAATACCATTTACCACCACCAAGATGACTTTTAGTAGCCGTCTGCATTTTCGTCAACATTGCCTTTGCCATTATTATACTTTTTCAATATAATCAATCGAAAAGCCACTTTGGTATTTTATTAAACAATGTTTGTGACATTGAAACGACACAGTGCATGGTGAACTGAAAACGTGAATATAAGTCGACGCACGACTTACATTTTTGTCAGCTGTTTCATTAATGAAAGGTTCTCGTTTCCTCTAACTCGCTATGTATTGAAGTGTTATCTACACCAAACCAAATACTTAATCCCTTTACACAATCATGTTCACTTGTATTTGAAACTCTGTAGTCAATTTAGTATTATAGCGAATATCATAATCGAATGTTTGAACACATGCTTCACTTGTACTGGTTGGTTTGTACATCTTAATCGAATGCGTTTACAAGAGCGTTCAATTGTAATTAGAATGTTGGGTATTTGTATCGAATTAATGATACAAATAATTAGACAAGAGCTTTGGGGGTCATTCTGTCAAAATTAAATTCCAACTCATAATGCAATTTCAATTTCAATTTCATTTTTTGTCTTCAATTAATAGGGCTTAGTATGTATAATTAAATGCAAAGATGACTTATTGCATGATTATGTTCCTATATCAATCAAACTAATGGTTCCAAAGTTGTTAGGACTTACAGTATATGTATGGTAACAACTTTGGAGCCATTAGTTGGAAATGGATAACTCACATCCATTTCAGGTTAAAGGTTCAAATACCACATCTTATTTTTAACCAAATTGTCACATTTATCGAATTAAAATCAATATTTCCTGGAAATCAATAACTTTGATTTGAACCAAAAAATACATTTTAAAAATCTGCCCAAACAAACATAATACCTGTCAACATAATTATATATTATTGTGATAGCTTACAATTAGGGAGATTTTAACAATAAGAGTTGTAAAAAACACTACACTACAGTTTCGTATTAAAAGTGTAAGTGATAGCATTTTTAAAGAACACTGCAGTCTTGTACTACAAAGCAGCTAAAACAATACAGCTACACGGTTTTATAACATCCCATTACCTCATTATAAGAATGAAATATTTATATCTACCACATCATGGAATAAATAAGCCAAAGATGATAGCACAATAATTTTCAATTTCAAATTGTATTCAACACTAATCATATACATTTAAAAATACAGATGCAAAATGAGGTACAAAATGTTATACAAATGAAAATAATCATATATGATAGTGTTTGGGATAGGTAGGAAGGAAGGGTTCCTTATATAAAAACCTATTCCATAATGGAAAACATTCCTCGAATAAAGCCAATACAAGGATCTGTACACGTACATGTACATATTTGGCAAACAGAAAAATTTAAATCTGTTTTACTATGAGAAAATGTATGCCCATTTAAAGATTACAAACAAAGTGATTCGTGCATTGGGTATACAATGGAGTACCAAACATTATCACATGTGGCATAATGTCGAGAAAGGGGAAAAATATCAGGCATCATTCACTAAAAGGTAATACAGTCAAACCTGTATAGCGACCACTCAAGGGACCGGCGAAAAGTGGTCGCTATAGACAGGTGGTCGCATTAGACAAGTTGGCGGCCATTTTGAATTTTCTGGTCGCATATAACCATGCCTATATGCACATGTGTAATTAATTGGCATCAGTGCACGCACGTGTTCGTAGTTTAATTAAGTATTTATTGCATGCATAACTACAACAAGAAATTAAATTATATATGAATTGGCATCACATTTTAAATGATATTAAATGTTTTTATTATCTTTAAACTACGTGAAATTAAAATTGCAAAATGTGTCAATGTGTCATGTATTTATTTACTCATCAAGAGACTTGAGAGAATCAGCTGCACTTTTAAACGCTCATGTGTAGTTTTCCAAATAATTCTGAAGTCAAGATCGTTTGGTTAACAAGCGCACGGATTATCATTGAACAGAATTAGAAACACGGGGAAACATCCCGCCTCGGCTATCAAAATACTTGTTAGATGTCAAATTCGGTTGTGATGTTGAGTGAAGTGTCTTTGTTTGACGCAGTTCAGTATCAGCATCAGGTACTGAAGTGAAGTGCACGAATAATCTTTGTTTTTTAGTCTGAAGCACTTGGTGTCGGTTAGGGTAAGCCTTTTAAATTAATTGTTTTATGCATTAAACTGCTCAGAACTGGAGCCTTGAGCGACCAAAGGCAAGCTACTTGGTGCCTTGGTCGCTCAAGCGCTATATTTTGGTCGCTATACACAGGTTTAAACGTGCGTCGGGACCCAAATTGGGTGGTCGCTGGTCGCGTTAGGCAGGTGGTCGCATTATGCAGGTTTGACTGTATATTGTACATGGGAAGATTACAAAACCTATCTGAAGGTCTGTTATGTCTTGAGCATATAAACAAGTGGTCTCGGACGCCCCCCTCCTGCTTACACGACTCAACCAGTAGTCTCGCTCTCGGTCCCATTTTTGTAAATAACACACCCCCTTGAAAAATCCTGGCTACAGGCCTGTAAATCATCAGATTAATTTTGATTAGCATTTATATATGTACATAAATAATTCCCTGATCACATTTTGCAACATGCATTTGCATTAATTTAATTTTGTGAATGTCGCATAAATTGATCACCATATAGGATGATCTTTAAAAGTGATAATGTATCTAATTCTAGGGTTGTGATAAAAACACTACATTACAGTATTGTATCAAAACTGTAAAAGATTATCTTTAATGCTTGTATACAAAAAGAAGTACATGTATGTGTATAATTTTGTACGAACACTGCACTCTTGTATAATACACAAGGCAGCTAAAACAATACAGCTACACGATTGTATTACATCCCGTTATAAGTATGTCTCAATACATCATTATAAGAATGTAATATTTATAGTCATCACGTCATTGGATATAAGTCAACGACAACAGGAACATTATGTTGGAATGTTGTTTGAATAAACCTAATACAAGATTCTGTAAGCGTACACATTTGGCATATAGAAAAAAATTAAGAAATATATGTATCACTGCGAGAAAATATATGTACATTTAAGTATTACAAACATATGATTAATAAGTGATTCTGCTGTAAATTGTACATTGGGTATAAAACAATGGAATACCAAGCATTATCACATTTGGCAAAAGAGAAAAGGACAGAAATATCAGGTATCACTAAAAGGTAATGTATTGTACATAGGAAGATTACAAACATATCTAAAGGTGTATTGTGTGAAAATTGCACGTTAAATAGGTATTACCGAGAAATTAGCAAAGTGATATTCTCTTACTGATACTATCCAGTGGAAAGTTAAAAATATAAACTCTTTAATCGTACATATCTTTTTAACGAAAGGGAAATTTGAAAAATCCGAAACGTGTTCCATGCTTATAATTTATTGGTAGTATGAATACAACACGGTATAAGAGAACCACTAGATTTCTGATTATGTTTTTGTGGATTTTGACAATGTTACTAGATCCCTTAAAGATCAGATTGGGCTGTATAATATTATAATCTGCATATCCACAATAACCGATCGGGACACATGTCTGGATTTTGGCAACGGTTATAATGACTCATACTGACTGATGAGGGATCCACATACTACAAGCCATGCTTTGTAATGGATCCCTCCATTTTCACTTGAAATCTAAACATACAACAACATTTATCATGTTTATTTCCTTTCTGATTCCGCTTATATGACATGATTACTTTATTTCAAAATTTCATTGTAACTTAATTAATCATAGTACAAACGTTAATTTTGATTGGCAATGTAAAATAACTAACACTTGTTTATAATTTCAACTTGTATATTTATTAAATGTTGTTGTGACTTAAATGTATTTTTCTTGTTGAAAATTAAATAAAATTGAGCCTTGAACTTTGAAGTTCTACATTTTGTTCGGTTTAATTCTTTGACTGTTGGTATTCTTATTTCCTGGCAATTATACTACATAATAGTACATCTTGATTCGGTAGGTCTGTATTTATTATGAATGTCCACAATCACTGATCGGCGCATGGTATAACGATATAACTGCAATGTTCTTTTCTACCAAAATTGTCTTTAAAAAACATAGTGAAAGTGTTATTCCAACTAAAAGATCATTATGAAACTGTGATCAGGTAATTATTTCTCTACTGATGATTTCCTTTTACGGCTATTATAGTATATGCGGGAAGACGTGGTTTGGTTGGTCTGCATTTTTCTGCATGTCCACAATCATTGATCGGGGCACGAGACAGGATTTGTGCATGTCGATGAGCTCTCTGCAGCATTCTTTTCTTCCAACATTGTCTTTAGTCGTGTTATTTCATCTGATGAAGAAAAAAAACGAAAATGGTATGCATAAACAATAGTAGATAGTATAGTTCATGTAAAACTCAATTGTAATAACTAAAACTAACAAGTTATTAAAAGCTAAGTAATATGTATAATTAAATAATGCTTGAATGGAGACATACAAACGGCTAAGTTACAGGGCTGTTTTCATTCAAAAGGCAGCTGTTTACACAATAAAACGCCCTCTGCATACCCAAAAGTTTCAACCATTTTTGTTGTTGTAATTTGTACAAAATATGCAAATGTGACGTAAATGGTAAAAGAATTATCAGACACCTGAAAGTTTTCAACTATTTTTCTATCAAGAAATGTAAATGTGATGCAAATGCATGGTAAACGGAATATAAGTCTTCTGGTCAAACTGAATGTAAGGAACTAAAACTTGATTTGTCCAATTTGACACTTTTAATTAGTTTTTAAGTACTTCACAAAAACATTATTTCTTGAACCACTCTCAAAACCAAGTACTATCATTTCAAAATAATTATTCAATAGAAAGAACTTGAAACAAAAAATCAAAACCACTTTGGTAAAAGTTTACAAAATGTGTAAGGTTCATAAATGTTTTTGCTATTTATCGAACATTCATATCTAATATATTATTTTAGCTGTTTATGTACCAATTTTGATCAAAGTTTGAAAATAGCGTTTTTTCTTCAAATTTTACAAGTTTTTCATATTACTTTAAATAAAAGAATTTCTTGAAGCACGTTCTAAACAAAATATTTACTACCCCTTTTGGTTCAGGATTATCATAAACAAGTTTTCTATTGTGTAAATGTTTGCCGCCGTAGGCAGTCCATGGACCTAATCAAAGCAACGGGTTGAATTTGATATTACCGACAGTGTGCTGAATTTACATAAACCTTAAATTGGCAATGCATTGTAACATTTCACATCAGATTTTGGTGTTCACGGCCAACCACTTACTTCTTTTTTTTTTTTATTTGAGTACTAAAATAAATAATTATTTTCTATTTATTTTGATGTCCTTAAAAAGAACCAAACAATTGGAGTTGTCAATTGGTTGCGGGAAATAACAATACATTTAGCCTTAAAATAGCTATCGTCCTTGATGGGTTATAACGTATTATTCTTTATACAATGTAATGAAAACAAAAACATACCAACACGTGCTGCAAGCTTTGGTAACACGTTTGCCTGAAAGTAACACTCTCTAGCATTGGGTAACGGTGCGGCGCCATCCATCATGTCACGTGATATTAGCTTGTACTGTTGCATATCAGAACTAAATCGGGGCCAGTTCGGCAACGTTGGGTCAGTGGAGAGGTCACCTTCATTTGACAGATTAGGGTCCCTGTTATAAGAATAAAAACAATGACCAAAATATCGAATTTTGTGTGCTATTAATGATGAGAATCGGTTTAATCTATACATTGCTGTTTTTTCCTTCAGCGTACCCTTTTATTGCCCAACATCAAACATCAATAAGGACACATTATAAGACTTTTTAAGGGATAGTTGAGTTTTGGTATAGAGAGCGCTACACAATAACTTTTTGTGATATAATGAAAAACTGAGTGTCAACTTTGAAAGGGCATACAATTTTAATGACAGAATAAACTTTATTAATTAAAATTGGTTCAGAAATCCGTCAACATAACCATTTGTCGTAATTGTGGGGCTCCACAATTATTCGATACTTTTGAACCAACCGTTAACATTTTTTTTTAAATGCTTCCTCTTTTCAAAAATTTACAAAAGAAGTTTTAAAATAGTTATTGATTTTCTCTCTATCCGATCACTATTTCAAGAAAACCATCACATGCAGAATATTTTATTTAAAATGGTTGAAATCAATTCGTTTTTAGAGAACGTCCTCTTGATCTTGAACGGCTCTTTCGAATGATAACTGGCGTTTTACTTACTAGTATTCGTTTGTAAGTTTGTATTCCTTTCGAGCATGGTGGAGTTATAACTATTAGTTTGTAATGTAATGGTGCAGGTTTTGGTTACTAAAATCAAGTAAGATCAAAACTGTACTAGAACTCAACTATCCCTTTAATAATGGCTATTCCACATTTAAACAATTATATAAGAAGTCAAACAAAATAGGTGTCATTTTTACCCTGTCTTGGCAAAGTTTGTCCAGTACTTCATGATTTGGTGTACCAGTTCGACCTCGTCGTCGGCAAAGCGACCACGGATAAACCAATCATCCGATGTCCGCTCGCTCTCAGGGGTGAGAAAGGGGGTGCCCATTACGTAAGGCATATCCTCTCCGTGCGTGGCGCCTAACCACGTGTAACTCTTCCCCCATATTGAGTACGCGGGCTCGTGTGTCATGAGGTATGCGTAGACGGCTGCGGAATGATGTGCAGCGCCTTCTATGGAATTTGGCGCGCCATCCTCAAAATTTGGCGGGTATTCGGCCGAATGGAGCGGGTCTGACGTAACCTTTGACGCGTCCACTGCGGAACTAGACAAATCGGTCCGCGCTCTGACGAGCTCGAGTGCAGTGCTGAACGTGGGACAGAGTAGAATTCGATCTCCACCAAACTGCGTCACGGCGTTCACCAGGTCGATGTCGGTATCGGCAACCGTAAGCTGGAAATTAAAACAAGAAACGAGACGTTTTATTTTTTTGTAGAAATGGCGACTTTACTGTTAAAGTGTTTCCATTATAATCAAAATGTTATCGGTGGTATTCTTGGTTTTTAACGTGCCTCGAGCCAATAGCGTACGATTTATTCCGATATTGACGTTAACATGTTATTATATCAATGAGGGTTCCATGTTATACCATGACGTTGCCAATACTTAGTCTTCTTGTATACTCTTGCATTTCCTGATCAACAAGCATGACAAGAGTAGAGCAAAAACAGTGGTTCTATGCATGTTCATAAAGGTAATCTATACAGGACGTAGTTATTGAGGGACAGAAATAACATGCCATGGGCATGGGCGTATATTTTATTGGGACTATATAAATCGTTTACAGTTGCTATATCAATGAGCGAACAATGATTATACATAGCAAACAGCTAACCTGCTCTGAACCCCCATAGACGAGCTCGATCAACTCGAGAATGAGCGGGTCGTCGATTTGCGTCTGAAGGGCGATGTTGTCCCTGAACTCTGACCTGTTGAATCGCGCCCTCTCGTGGCCTTCCCTACCCAAAAACGGCGGCATGGCGTAGATATTACCCTCGTCGCGCAGACAGCCGATCATGACTTGGGCCGAGTTGAATGCACCCACAGCTTGTGACGTCATTGGGTCGTCGGGCAGAAAGTCGCCGTCGGATACGGGGGCTACGCCGTACAGCATCTGCGTCATACCTTCCTGTAATGATTGTAAAGGAAAACTGCGTACCTTTAACCCACCTTTAACACAGTCATAATGATGAATGTTTCCTTTACTTAATTGGTTATAATGTTATGTATAATGTTGTTGATTTGAATGTTTGCTTTACCTTAATTGTATTGGTGTTTAGTTTGATTTAATTGCTTTTTGATTTGCTTTACATTCGATTGTGAAGTTTATTTTCATATATATTTATGATATATAACAATGTTACCTCATCTATTTCTTTTACATTTCTTCATGAAACTTTATAGTTTATTACAATGGTCAGATTGTAGCAAATTATTTATGTGTTACATGTATGGCATTGTGTTAGCGTAAGGGCACATTTCTTTTGGGGGGCACTATACAGTTGTTAACTGGTGGTGGAGGGAAAAGCACGGAATGTTCCACTCCCGAGGGGAACATTCCATGATTTTCCCGACAGCAAAGTTAACAACTGTTTTATCATCTGAATTGCCATGTAACAGTGCCATGTAATATCCAAAAATATTACATGGCAGCTCATGTACTGTATTTACTAAGTCAGGTGATAAAGGTCTATATATGACATCCTTCATCGTACCTTGTTTCACACGTTTACAACAAGAACAATGTAAACAAAACAAAAGCATTCACTTATTTCATTGGTGAACAAATAGCTCTTCTCCGCGTATGTAGTACTGAACCTCGTCATAAATTCAATACTCTACAATAATCTTCAACGACTCGAACTAAACATGAAAACAAATGTCGTATATAACTAGTCAACAGTGAACGGTATATGCCCAATTCGTAATTGTTACGAATTTCCCACCCTCTTTACGAAATTACGAATACTCCTTCTATAATTACGAATTTTGAAAAAAAAAAAAAAAAAAAACGATATATTTTATTTTTTATTTTATTTTATTTTTTTTTAACGTATAGAGACAACGTTTAAACGTAAATCTGACCAAATCATACCTAGTAATTGTGCAAAAATGATGAAAAATAGGGCCATGGACGCCGGCCGCAATTGACTCCGTGCTTCACGCTCCAAAGCCCTAAAGCGAGCCCTGGACCCCGGCTAAAGGGACTTCGCGCTCGTGATGTGTGCTTCGCGCACATGATATTCAGTTTTGCTTAAATGTTACTAATTTAAAATTCCAAATGTTGGCAGCTATGGACTAGACCCGATCAGATCTGATCCGACATTATTCCGACTGGTTATCAGAGTCTGGCCAAATCAGTCGGAGCCGATTCAACACTGTTGAATCGGTCCTCACTGGCTTCCGACTGACAAAATCCGAGTCATGAGGCAACGCACATTGACTTATGGCCAGTCGGTTCCGGTGGTCTGACTCGGCGCTGTGTGCATTGTGCTTTATTTACTTACATCGAGCAGTTGCTTGAAATCATCCGATGACTTGCCTCGGAAACACGTCACCAGATCTGCCGGGTTATTTGTATCACATCCCATGGCCGCGCCGAACGCGAACGTCAAGGCCTCATTCGAGTTTGGCGTTTTAAATGCCCAAGTCGGAGTGAAAGCACCGCTCTGGAAAAATGCACACGAATGCAGAATAAAGTATACGGAAGAAAATGGACATGGTGGAGGAGTTCGGGTGAGCAAGATATAAACATGGGGCCGCACAATTGTTCAATAATTTTAAACCAGCCGTTAATTTTTAAATAGTTGTTGATTATCTCTCTATCTAATCACTATTTCAAGAAAACATCACATGCACAATATTTTATTTTAAATGGTTGAAATCGATGAGTGTTTAAAGATCGCCCTCATGAGTTTTAACGACTCTTTTTTTAAAAATGATAACAGGCTTTTTACTTAGTCATTTGTATTTTGTTATTCCTTTCGAGCATGGTGGAGTTATAAGTATTATTTTGTAATATAATGGTGCCGGTTTTGGTTAAGTAAAATACAGTTGGACCAAAACTGTACTCTCTTTTGTACCAAAACTCAACTATCCCTTTAATAATCAGTTTGTCCATCATTGTTTTCTGGACACAGTATAGGGACACATAATGCATGCATGTGGGGGGGGGGGGGGGATCCTTATGAACACGCACCCCCTCCTTCATCACCATCACCAGCTCCACGACCACCCTCCCCAGCCACTCACCTGCATGATGGCCCGGGAAAATAGTCCGGCACTCTTGGGGGACAACAGATGGGCGTTGACGCTGGCCGACCCTGCACTCTCGCCAAAGATGGTCACTCGTTCGGGGTCCCCTCCAAATGCTAAATATCGACGCAGCAATGTGAATTATGCGAAAACGAATTAAACCACAGACGTGACTTTGCAAATGATTTTCTCACTCGGTCGGGGTCCCCTTCAAACGCAACGAAAATTCCAATAGTATTTATCACAATGGCGAAGCTACGTGGGGGGGGGGGGGGGGCAGGGGGCACTCCCCCACCCCCAATAATTTGAAGGAAAATATAATAAAAAACATAAGGGGCCGGTTTAGAAACAAAAAATTAAACATAATAAGATGTGCCCCCGAATAATTTGCGTGCCCCCCCCCCCCCCCCCATTAGTCTGACCACGCTACGCCATTGATTCATCATACGTCACATTGCAAATCAATTGTTTTCAGGGTGGGAGGGGGTGGGTGGTGTTGCCAATTGTCCCCCCCCCCCCACCCCCCCTTGAAGTACCTCGACATTCTGCATGGTATCAATGTTGTCATCTGTCCGTTCTTTCTGAGTAATGTACATTAGATGCTAAATATATATGTGTTTTTACTTCTTCCCGTTTTCTTTTTGTAACTGTCCGTTTTTTAATTTACTCCATTCTGAGTTCCATTTTCAAAAATACACCAAAAGTGTATTAAAAAAACCACAATACACACGTTATTTCATCGTTTGCATCACACTTTCCAATCTCTTATTTCTCTGCCCATATACATGAGTATAAGTACGTTTACATTTTGTCTCCTTTGTAAAATTTAACGATACTGTTTTAAATAGTGACCTTTTATACCAGTCTGCATGAAAATATACGTAACATTTATGGTAATATTTTCAACTAGATATATTATTTTATTTGTAGATGTCAATATTTGTTCTCTCAAAATCAATAATTTTGGCCTACCTGCAATATTTTCCTGCACCCAGACAAGTGCCTGACGTTGATCGAGAAGTCCTATATTCCCTGGGATATATTCGTCACCTGATTAAACAATTATAACAAAATCAAAAAGTCAAAATGAGTAAATGATTTCATGGAAAGAAACATAAATATATCGACGAGTTAAGGGATTTTAGGGACGTACATCGCACCAGGGCTTTCCATAGCTCAGCTGGTGCTATTTTCTGTTTTTTACAATGTGCTTTTTCTTTCATTTTCCGAACGAATAATTGCAAATCATTGACTTAATCCAATCTGGAATTGATTCACAATTTAAGGCAATTATTTTAACAATATTATTACAATACAAGCAATGTACATTCGGACATTATGATTTACAAAATGTGATTGCCAAGTAGAAATACAATTCATAAGAAATTGATATACAAATCATCGCACTGTCCCTGTTCAAAACACAGATTGTAAATAGCGCATTAATATTCGCGGACGCCGATTTTAGCGCGAAATCCGCGAAAATTAATGCACCGCGAATATAACCACGTTTACAGTAATTACCAGTTGAGAGGAAACCAAGTACGCCAAGGCGGTAATTGGTCGTTACTATGATGACGTCACGAAGTGCTGCCATGGCGGTGGGTCTGGCTCTTGCATGGGCCTTAGCCCCGTAATGGAAACCACCCCCATGGATCCACACCATCACCGCTGCGGAGTCGGGCTTGCATCAAGACATCAAGAAAGGAGAGCAAAATGGTGGATAACAGAATGAATGAATTAATTGATTAATCAATGAATGAATTAATTAATGAATAAATGAATGATAATGAACGAACGAACGAACGAACGAACGAACGAACGAACGAACGAACGAACGAACGAACGAACGAACGAACGAACAAACGAACGAACGAACGAACGAACGAACGAACGAACGAACGAACGAACGAACGAACGAACGAACGAACGAACGAACGAACGAACAAACGAATGAACGAACGAACGAACGAACGAACGAACGAACGAACGAACGAACGAACGAACGAACGAACGAACAAACAAACAAACGAACGAAGGGACGAACGAACGAACGAACGAACGAACAAACGAACGAACGAACGAACGAACGAAGGGACGAACGAATGAACGAACGAACGAACGAACGAACGAACGAACGAACGAACGAACGAACGAACGAACGAACGAACGAACGAACGAACGAACGAACGAACGAAGGGACGAACGAACGAACGAACGAACGAACGAACGAACGAACGAACGAACGAACGAACGAACGAACGAACGAACAAACAAACAAACAAACAAACAAACAAACAAACAAACAAACAAAAAAACGAACGAACGAATGAACGAACGAACGAACGAACGAATGAATGAATGAATGGACGATGAATGAACGAATGAATAGGTGGATGGATGGATAGATGAGTGCATGAATTAATAAACGAACGAATTGAATGAAACATAGATATAAAAACTAATAATACATTGATAAATTGATTAATCAATGTACAAACAAAACATTATATTTCCTATTCAAATCAATTAATATCTAATTAAGCAATTGCCCGCTGGAGCCTGGTGGACCCGGTCTTAATTATATGGGGATTAACAAATCTAGCTAGTATTATATAGGGAACAGGTTAATAACTGATCAATAATTATAAAATGTACATAAATAAAATCGGTTGCTTGTACCAGTTTTTCAAACTGATCCTTGGCGTTACAAGCTAAATAAATTAGTTACCTTAGGCATAGGGACATAGACGTCCAGTATGAGACAGTCTTCCCGTAGAATGGTCGTGTCTCCCTCGGGATACATAAGCGGCATCTTGTGCTGCATGCATCCAACCACGTCATCGCTCGTCGCGTCGAAGTCGCCTTCGATGATAACGGGAACAGGGCGGGCGTAGCGGAGGTCGCCCACCGGCGGCTAGGTACATGTATATGGATGGCGAATCATGTCAAATTGAATTAAACGTATCAAAAACATATTGAACTAGAGTTTTGAGCATCATAGCGAATTATGAAGTCAAAATATTTGTGAGTCGCACTTTAAACGTTAAACATTAGTGACTTTAAGACGAATAAGAATTCGCCATAAGAATCCAATATTATGTATAATATAGATGCACTGCCGTACGGACATTTTCCAATTGATTTCATGTCAAATTTAATTAAATGGGTCAATGGACCTAAATAACCGTAATGATATGTCCTTTTGATCCTGGAGATCAAAAGGACACGATATTGCAGGTAACCGGTAAAACCATTACACCGGATGTTTAGAAAACCCATGTCCGTATGTCAATAAATAGGCAGAGATTTGCATTGACAATCACATATGCGGCGTTACAACCATACCTTGTCAAGTCCCACACAGTTACACTAAGAAGAGCGTGGTTTAACCAGATACCACGGTTACCCACGGCAGTTTTGGTCCTTTACACAAAGTAACTTGGGCTAAAGTTGTGCCACTGAGAAGAATTGGCGCCCTAGCATCTGAGGCTAAGCTACCTAGTTCACCCCACCCCCCCCCCCCCCCCTCCCACCCTCCCTCCCTTCCTGTTTGTACGCCTATAATATTGTGTACATTGTATAGAGTACATAAGCTATGACGTCATAACAATCTATTTTTAGAATGTTAGAATTTGAAATTTATTTTCCGAAAGAACATCAAAAATAATGTCCAAATACCCCAAATCAATTAAATATGTTAAGTATTGGCTGATATATGCCCATCCGAATGAATGGGCAATCAGTGTTATAGTGCTCGGGTTCATAACTTTATGAACCAGAGCACTATAACACTGATTGTCTATTGACAAACAAATCATTCGGATGGGCATATCTCAGCCAAATAGTTAACATATTCGATTTTCGGTATAGATTGTTATGACGTCATAGCTTCTGTAATCTATAGCATGTATATCAGAAGCGATTCAAAACAACAGAAACCTGAGCGAACGGCAGGCCGGTGTAGACGGCGACGCTCCGGCGGAAATCCTCGCCCAGCTGTGGATGCTCGACGTCGACGCGCTTACCACGAATGGTTGCCGTGGTCGTCTGGACAGAAGGTTCGTGATCGACCAAGGTGTCGTCCACCGCCGCCATCGTTTCGAGAAGACCGCACAAGAAGACGACTGTGCAGACGATGGAAGCGAATCGTGCCATCATGACATAAGAAGTGTTTGATCCGACTAAAGAAAATCAGCCCTCAATCCTGTTCTGGGACCTGTTTCATAAAAAGATTTCAATTTCTGTAAGTGTCTAATAATTGTAACTACAGCATGTCAAATGATGTAATGATCAATGCAATTGCTGTTCTCCTATAAACTACTATTTAAAATAGTTGGACATTTACAACAATTGAAACAGTTTTATGAAGCAGGACCCTGATCTGCTCACAAAATCTGGACCAACATTAACGGCAGTTACTGTTACAGTCTGCTAACAATACACTCCTGTTAAAATCAAACCTTAATTATCCGTTTATTAGATTATAATTATGATTTAGTATGAGGATGGCATGCGTGTGGTACACTGCCCGTTGAACGTTGTGGTATGAGGTAGGCTACTGTAGTTGTGTTTGCCGTTAAAGGGGTCCAGTTTCTTTGTCGATCAGAATCGACCAGGGTCAGTTATTACATTTCTAGCCGTAGTTTCGTGCCTGGTTGTTTTAAATAGAAGTACAGTCAAACCTGTGTATAGTGACCACCAAAGGGAAGTAAGAAAAGTGGCCACTGTAGACAGGTGACCTCTATAGACAAGTTCGTTCCATTGTTTTTCTCTGGCCACTATAGGCAGGTTGGCTGCTATAGACAGGTGGCCACTAAGACAGGTTTGACTGTATATATGAAACCGTTTTGTTGTGTTCAAATTTGCTTATTATTATTGAGATGCATAATTATGATTTCGCGTCATGTTATTTTTTTTTAATCCTGGAGATCTTTTAAACTGTGTACATAGCTATGTTAAACAGTTTGAAAATATTAGCACTTTGCATTTCACTTATTATTCGGCTTTTGATATCCAACATGGACTGTTTACGCATCACTAAGGGGACATAGCAGATCACAGATGAAGCCTCAATGTTCATCAACCCATTGTCGGTTTTGTCATACTTCCACATAGTGCGTAGATCCCTTTAAGCTCTAACGCCAAAACAAACAATAACACTATAATGCACTTTGCCCAGAACAAAGTACGATCTATATTTATTTAGAAATGTATATTCGCTCATGGACAAGATAACATATTATTCATGATATGGGCATGAATTGAATTTCAGTAAGTATAATTATGAAGTACATGGGGGGGGGGGGGGGTCATCTGTCTTTTAGCAAAACAGTGTTTCTTGCAGTCCTACATTAAATATCATATAATTATTATACCAAATAAATGTATTTATTTTTAGTCAAACATGTAGGCCTAATTCTTTAAAATGTATGTACCGCGATTAGTTAAATTAGTGCAACAGTATAGTGGGAGACGCTTCACCGACACACAAAACATGAAAAATACGTTATTATCACCAACCATGTGAAAGAATTTATCATAACTTATCTGTTATGTACATAATAGTGCTCTGGTTCATAACTGTATGAACCAGAGCAATATAACACTGAGTGCATGCATATTGCCAAACAATGGGCATATATCTCAGCCAATACTTAAAGTGGCAGGGACAAGGCCGATAGAGGACGCTAGTCATATTACGCGCGCGCTATACGCACGAGACGCGCCGTCTATACAAACTAATGGTATCCACTTTTACCAGCACGTTCGTTCTAGCCTAGTTTGCGAAGGCCCGAAGCTTATTCGGAATCTCCGCTATATAGTTTGTATATAGACGGCGCGTCTCGTGCGTAGCGCGCGCGTAATATGACTAGCGTCCTCAATCGGCCTTGTCCCTGCCACTTTAACATATTCAATTGATTTTCGGTATTTGGACATTATTTTGTATGTTCTTTCGGAAAATGAAGTTCCAATTTGAAAATTCTAAAAATATATATTTTTGACGTCACACTTCACTACTCTATTATTCCAATTTAAGCGCGCGTTTTTTTTTTTTCAAAAGAGGATCTTTGCACCGTACGCGAACTCGGTGCATCGTACACAAAATATGTTGGTTTGTTGGCTTAAGTCCGCATTGTGAACGCGTCGGCCTTGTGGCCCAATGGATAAGGCATCTGACTACGAATCAGGGGATTCCAGGTTCGAGTCCTGGCAAGGTCGCATTTTTGTTTTTATCAGTCGACTAAAATGTACATGTAATTTAAATTTGATAACAACATACATTTTATTTGAAATTATTATTCACCTTTCTCACTTCAAGATAGCTTGTTAGTATTCAGTATAAAAATAGCCACAACTGACATTGATCGCTATGGCCTTGTTATGGGTTAAAGGGATAGTTGAGTTCTGGTAAGGAGAGTACAGTTTTGGTGAAACTGAATTTTAGTAACCAAACCTGCATCATTACATTACAAACTAATAGTTACAACTAGAAAGGAAACACAAAATTACAAATGACGTAGTAAAGAAAAAAAAAAAAAAAAAAAAAAAAAAAAGAGCAGTTAAAACGTAAGAGGGCGCTCTCTAAACACTCATCGGTTTCAACCATTTTGAATAAATATTGTACATGTGATGCTTTGTTGAAATAGTGATTAGATAGATAATAACCAACAACTATTTTTAATACCTATTTTGTAACTTTTTGAAAAGAGAAGCATTTTTTGAATTTTTAACGGCTGGTTCAAAATTCTCTAATAAACCTGGGGCCCCAGGTTTATTACAAATAGTTATATTTATGGATATTTCAGCCGTCTCTGAACCGATTTTGATCAAACAAAGATGATTTTATTATTTATATATTATGCTCTTTCATATTTTACACTAGTTTTCATTACCTCACAAAAAAATAAGTAGTCTAGCGCCCTCTCTACCAAAACTCAACTATCTCTTTAATTTCAACAAATATTTTTCTGTTAAATTTTGTAGTCAAATTTTGGGGTAAAAGTCAAACTCTTGGGAGTGGTGATAAATCTCTCTCCCGTATTGAATTTCTTGCGTTATCAGTAATATACTCCTCTTTATTATTTCAAACCTAGGACTGTGTATAATAACATACACTGGGCCCAAAAAGAAATTTTTCACATGGTCACATCTTAAAAACTGTCCATCAAAATTGACCAAAATGACCCGGGGGGGGGGGGGGGGGGGGGGGGTCTGTCCTCATTGAAAGGGGGGTATCATGCGTGACAAGAAAACGAGTAATTAGGGTGGTTTTTCACGATCAGGCGAGATACTCGAGTATCTCGTTTAGGGGTCCTCAAAATCACCAAAAATCAGGAAATAGGGTATCTATTTTAGGCTGATGAATTACTCGTTTAGGGTATCAAAAAGATGAATTACTCGTTTAGGGTCTCAAATACTCAGCTTACTTGCTTAGGGTATCAAAAATAGTTATAACTTTGCTTAGGGGTTTACAAAAAATTGATTACTTGCTTAGGGTATCAAAAATACTTGCTATGGGGTTTACACAAAATTGATTACTTGCTTAGGGTATCAAATTACCCGATAATCATACATGCTTAGGGTGTATTTTTTTGCACCACGCATATACTCGTTTAGGGTGCTTTTGGCAAATCCTTGGTCACGCATGATACCCCCCTTTCTATTAGGACAGACCCCCCCCCCCCCCCCGGGAAAATGACACACGGGATTACTTAAATACCCTACTCCAATGACATGTCAATATCCAAACGGTTACCTTACTGACAGAACTTAAAAATGCACTGGCATGGCACCGTTTACTGTATCACATGTCACAGCCTGGACATTTCGGCAACAGAGTTTAAGGCAAGTGAGGAAGTCAAAACAAATTGAAATGAAGGTAATGTCAGTTACCCAAACACAAACATCATAGTGGGTGTGTCCACCATGTGCTTGGAAACATTCAGTGCATCTGCAACGCATGCTGTCCACCAGGTTTCTGATACAGGTTTGGGGAGATTGTTCCTCTCTTCCTGTAGAGCTGCTCTAAGTGTGCATTAAAGGGACCGTAAACTCGCAAATCATGGGGATTGAAGCGTGGCCCGACTCGGATATTCGGATAATATTCGGAATTCTCCGTACATCTTCGGTAAACGACAGCGCAAATGCGGTGATGCAGGCAACCCGTACGCATGAATAGACCGCTTCTGTAATGTATGCAAATAATATGCGTATGACATAAGACTCTCCGTTGGCAAGCTTACCAATAGTAACTAGGTCCGGCAAGCTAAGTTTGCCGGAGCTTGCCGGACATAGTTACTATTGTTAAGCTTGCCATACGTCATACGCATAATATTTGCATACATTACAGAAGCGGTTATTTTGTGTGTAACTATACCCCTATGCAGCACGCATTCAACCGAACCAAAACGAACTCAACAACCAAGGGCGTCGATTTCTTCTCATGGTTGGGGGGATGATAAGGGGTTTGACCCAATGACGATGCGGAGCATCGTCCACGAGCCGCGAAGCGGCGATATTTTTTGGGGCGTCCACGAGCCGCGTAGCGGGCGAGGCGATTTTTTGGGGGGGCTATTTGCTAAGAGGGGGGGGGGGGGGTGACCGGTGACCCAATGACGATGCGGAGAATCGTCCACGAGCCGCGAGGCGATTTTTTTTTGGCTATTTTGCTAAGGGGGGGGGGGGGGTTGACCCAATGACGATACGGATACTGTGTGGGTCTGGACACAATGATGGCGTTTTTTCTATGCACATCACACTTTCACTTGGCAGCCAAGGGGGGGGGGTTTAAACCCATGATGGCGATTGTCTATGCACACATCACATTTTCACATTGGCAGCCCAAGGGGGGGGGGGGGGGGTTTAAACCCCCTAACCGCCCCCCCCCCCCCCCCCCCCCGTAGATCCGCGCCTGGGGTGGTGGGGTGTGGGAGGGGGTGTCCCCCCCTCCCACGGTAGGAAGCTTTTGCATTTTGGGCTTGAAATTGTGCAATCTGGAGCATACCTAAGGCATCAATTTCACGTTTTATAAACTTGTTTCTGAGTTACCGTGTTATAGAAATCAAGTTTGCAGAAAACCAAAGGGCGGATCGCACTTCTTTTGCTTATGGAGGAATGAGTAAGGACTTTCTAACATAAGACATACGATAGTAGCCTCCTTCCACAATTACATGCGCCAGTATACTTTTTTTTTTTTTTTTTTTACCCTACCCAAATATTGGGGGGGATGATAATACAGGCCATCCCCCCCACCTCAAATATTGGGGGGATATATCCCCCCCATCCCCCCCCCCCCCCCCGTGATCGACGCCCCTGCAACAACCCCACTAGCAAACCACCCCACCCTCGACTGCAGTTTTGTTAGCAGATCCCTTGATTGCCGTTATGTGTACGCCTACAATAATAGAGCAAGCGAATGACATTGAGCGTACACGGATTGCGAGCGACGCTCCCTTTAACAGGCGAATTGTCCCTACACTGTGACATTTGGTCCCGGAGGTTGTTCCATGTCAGTGCTTATTGCTGTTGTTTTAGTTTAGGTAACTGCTTGGTTACTGACATGTGTTTAGACTAAGAGTATTTAAGTAATCCGGTGTGTCATTTTCGTTAATTTTCATGGACAGGATTTTAAGATATGATCATGTGAAAAATTATGAGTTTCTTTTTGGGCCCAGTGTAGGTCTATGACCATGATAACTTTACCATTAATTCATTTGGGGACCATGACAAGTTTGACATGCATGTCAACTTGTCCAAATCATGATTTTTATGCCTACTTTATTGCTCTCATAATAAAGAAAATAAAAACAATTATTTTAATTGTTTGGGTGTTGAATGAATATTATAGGGCCCAAGATAAATCATTGTGTTGTATAACTGAGCGTGTGAGGGGTCCACACTCTACAAGCACTGCTTTTCAGTGGATCCCTCCATTTCCAAACACATCATTTATTGTATATGATTCTTATTTTCATTGTACATCTGTTTAATTATACCATAATGTATCCTTTGTTTTGTTTTGTACAATGCTATGTATATTGATTTATGTTGGAAATGAAATAAACTAAACTGAAACATAGGGCATACACTGCATAATGTTATAGTAGAAAACTTATCCCAGTTGAAGCTGTAAAATATATTTTCCCAAAACTGGGCTATTAAAGGTTCTATGTAATGGACTGATGGACATCACATTAAAAACATTTTAGCCTATCAAGTACAGTTTTTTCACGTGGATTCCAATTACAATAATATTCTTTTTCAATGGAAAAGTCAATGAAACAAGAAATCAACTTGAAAATTCAAATTGGGAACGCCAACAAAAAAATGTCTCCAGAGTGAAATTCTGGTTTCCCCAGGAGAAAAAAGTATAAGAGTACAGTATTATTTTAACCAAACATCACATTCACTCTTTTTTGAGATGGTTGAAACTGGAGGGAGCCCTCTTGTGTTAACGGCAGTCAAACATTTTCGAAGCCGAGACCGTGATCCTTCAAAAATGTTCAGAGGCCATTACCACTGGTTGAGAGTCGTGTAAGCGGGGGGTACTTGGTACTTGGTAGTTTATTCCTCCAAAACACTCCATAGGAGTTTTAACTGGAGGTGGGTCCGAGAGAGTGGTTAGCCCCTAAGGACAGAAGGGTCCTTAGCAAGCGCATTCTGGAATGTATGAAGTGAGGGCTGGTTTACTGTAGATTGAAGTAGCTTATTCCATTCAGTGGTTGTACGGACGAAAACCGGGGTCCGACAGGTAGGGTAGGGTAGGGGGTCCGACAAATAATGTCTAAGCCGAGAGCGGACCAATTGCTTAGCCGTGTCCTCGGGGGCCGAGTCCATTGTTTATGATGGTCGAGACCGCTAAAAAGTTGCCTCAAGATCAGTTTAAAATTGTTAACCCCCCCCCCCCCCCCCCCCCCCTCGGGTACGCCTATGCTCACTGGACAAATCATATCACAACAATACACATTTTATCAACCATTCACCACTTTTTGCACATGTAAACAAAGTTACTAGATCCCTATTACGTAAACAACTTTGTGGAACTTTTCAACATTTTCAACCATATGTACATTTATGTGTTTTTATTGATGTATAAGATATACGTACGGCTTAAAGGGATCTAGTAACTTTGTTGACATGTGCAAAAAGTGATGAAGGGTTGATGCAATGTATATTGTTGTTATCTCATATGTCCACAGGGTACTGTGTGAAAATTTCAAGTCAAATGGACATTGCATGGCCAAGTAATGAGCGAAAATGCAAAGTGATATTCACTGACTCACTGCACTCACTTTGTACACGGTAAGAAAAACTCCAGGGAAGTTTTTCTTATCTGAATACTTCAATCGTACATATCTTTGTAACAAAAGGGAAATTTGAAAAACCGAAACCGGTCCCATGATTTTATTGTTAATACGAATACAACAAGGTATGATGGAACCGCTAGAATTAAAATTTTATTTTGAGGATTTGGACAATGTTACTATGTCCCTTTAATTCCAAAAGGTACTAAATCCACTTGCTTAACTTACGAGGAGAGTGCATGTATTTTGTCCCACTGAATGTGAATATGAAAATAATATGCTCCATATTTATTCTGTGATAGTCGAACTTGTCCCATAGTGTCCTTGTTTTGTATAATAGGCATCTTCAAGTTCAACATTCGATAATTTACTTCCGTAAATATTATAAATATGCTGCAAAATTTTAAAATTGTTTTATAATAATATTGTATATTTTGTAATATTGTATGATGCTATTGTATCAATATTGTATAATTTGTATGATAATATTGTGAAAGGACTGGCCTCAACTAGCCTGCTTGGCTATTGCTGGTTATTTTTACCAACTATAATTGTTCTATTACTTTTTACTATTTTGTGATTAATTTTTATATATTTTTGTTAACGATGTTGTTTATGGTAAATAAATTTTATTTCATAATCGATGAGGATACATCAAGTTGGTAAATGTTGAAGCTCAAAGTGATACATAAAGGATTCCAATGATGTAATAAAAACAATTGTTGTGTTTTGTTTATTCTTAATCTACTGTAAATGTATCATAGATTATCTTTATCCTTTAACCAAGTTAAAAAACACAAATCACCTCTGTTTAGGAATACATGTACCATCAAAAATCGTATTAAATATATGGTGCTTAATAATCTGAATAAACACCAAATACAAACACAAAATACACTAAAGTGTCTGAAGACCTAATTGAGCGGTTGTAAGGGTCAGTTTTTATTCTGAGATCCAAAAAGTCAATGTAATTCGACTAAAAGGTTTAAAGTTCTAATTACGGTTCTACAGTACATTCTTTAAAATAATTTAACGATAATCTCACAAATGTTTATTTTTTGTTAGCCAAAGGTGGACAGTATTTTTATATAATCGATTTATAGCCAGCTAAACATATTATACTTATTTTACTCACATTTTAATGGAATGTGGATTTATTGCCATTTAAAATTAAGTTTTACATACAATAATTATAATTGTAACTGATATTTACAATTAGGTATCACATACATGAACAGTTTATAACACGAACGAGCCAATTGAAAGCAACACATTTGCACATAACAATTACAACAAAAAAAATTATATTACAGTTGAGGCGTAAAACATAGAAAAGTACCAATGTACCAGGGGCATATATAGCTATGGGGGAGGGGTTGGGGAGGAGAGCCTCACACGATTAAACCTGTGGCCTCGGCCATGGTCTTGGTCTGGCAACACTATCCTTGTACCCCCACCCCCCTCATAAAAATGTATGTACCCATTGCACCCCCCCCCCCCCCCCCACCCCCATCAAACATTCCCAACCACGCCACTGTATAAGACTATATTCTAGATGTGGGCTCTTTAATTTGAGTATCTCTGCTCTTTAATAATCTTTATTTTTCATATTTCATAATATAGGTTTTCCCGCTCAATTTGACACATTTTTCAATCGAATTATTTAAGGGTCATTCAAATTCACGCATTGCCGCGTAATCGTTCCGAATAAGTGCAAACGAATTCATGCATACGCATACGGTTTCGTGAATAGACACGATAGTTCATTTATGGGCAATCGAATTCGCGAATGTGCAGTAGCGCCAGCGTGAACTACGTGCGATTTTGAATGACAATTGATGAAAATGTATGCTCTTTGTTCAAATTCACTTGCTCAGACGTGACTTTGAACGACTATTTACGAATTCGAATGCTGCTTTGATACGGTGATCGCAAATCGCGCGAATTCGTTTGCTCCTTATATCAATTTGATTGTCACAATCACGAAATTGAGCGGGAAAACCTATATTTATCAAATGAAAGTAGCAAAGTTCGGTTGCTGTTTTGACATACATAATATATTATATAGATAATGAAACTTAATACTTCGACCAGGAAATCGAGTTCAATTGACTTTAAATTTGTGTTGGAATAGCATTGCTAATCATAATGGGGGAGGGGGGGGGGGGGAGGGGGCGCACTCTATGTTTGTCGTTATTGTATATTCCGCTGTGAGTGACACCATGTCGGGTTCCTATTTTTGTCACTTTTTACCAAGTCAGTGCCTGATAAATCGGACTTACTGCCCGTCATAGTATCGAACAACACTATATGCCCATTCTCTCGGCACACAGCTGAATGCACACTGACAATGGCGCGTGTATTGCTCGTTGTTCGATGCTATGACGGGCAGCCATTAAGTGCGATTTATCAGGCACTGATTTGGTAAAAATTGACAAAAAAACATGGTGTCATGCACTTCCAGCGCCCTAAAACAAAAATTACTTGTTCTTGGGGTATAATTTTTCATTGGAAAAGACCCTAACCCTATCCAATGGACATAATCATGTTGTTACTATATTTTGGGAAGTGCCCCGTTCCGGTTTTGGGGGTCACCCTTTATATAGGCATATGATATAGGCCTACATATTCATGTGTACTTCACATGAATATTTCCTTATATGATAACGCATAACAACAATCAGTTAATTCTTGTCAACTTGAAGTATAAAACGTTTGCACAGTGTTACTTTTGCTTACACCAAACACCAAATATATCTATATACACGTAATAATCATTATGTCGATTTTTGCCATAATATGCAACGATAAAACTTGACAAGGTGTCACGAGTTTGCCGAATATAACATGAATTTGCCCGGATATATAATGTATATGATTTGGTCCAAAAATTACATGGTGTGATTTTTGCCCAAATATAGCCACTAGTGCATGATTGGAGGGTCATCTCGGCCAAATTCACTTGTGCATGCCTTTGTCGTTCTATCATCAGAGGGCGGATATAGCTTGCAAATACGTCACAGGGACGCACCATGTCGCGCGCAAAATACCATTGTCGAAACTTTACCCCAGGTACGTACGGTGGCATATTGGAGCGTTCATCGCACGCTCGGAAATTTCTTCAGGGTTCGATGCTTTGTCCTTCATGCAAATGATTTTTTTTTTAATGGTACAATTATTACTGTCCTTAAAATCGGGTGCTTGGCATTTATAGAATATGAGAACGGAATGCAAGATATGTGCTACCAGTTTATATAGCTTTTACTTCTTTGACTATCGTGCGGTATAATTATGGCGACAGAAACAACAACAGAAAGACGCAACCGTGATGCATGATATACACATGGTACAATCGCGGAAGCTTATTTCAACTCCATAATTAGCAGTTCTATTCTGCGGGGATCAAATTGTTCACTCTCAAATTAATCGTCAAGCGTTTCTTCAACTCTCTCCAAAAGTACCTCTCGCCTCTCTCGTCCTCGACCCAAGACATGTACGAACCATGTTCGCTCAGGAAGAGTCTGACCATGTACGGGATCTCATCGTCAGGAATGTTCTCCGTGAAGACCAGGATCACGTACTCGATCCCGGTGTCGCTCACGTTGTCCATGGCAATGCGAAGCTTGGTCATGAACATCCTGTCCATGACGGCGGCCCTGCTGAGCAGCAGCACGGTCTTGTAGCTATGCACGATGGCATGGTATACGGCGTCCAGGTAGTGCATGCCAAGCATCAGATCCTCATCACCAAAAGCGATCCTCTGGAATTCTGGGAGCACTTCAGCAAGGGTCGGGCGGAAATAACGCGCGGCCCATTCTTCGTCAGCTTCCGTGAACATTATGTTAATATCATAGTCAAACTCTTCATGGTTTCGATTATCTTGAATCTCTCTGTATCCCAAAACAGCAAGCCTCAAGAGGAAGATTTTGTATCGCAGTAACCACCTGTGGTAGTACGCAAGAATCAGGATACACGATAGTCCTATGAGCGCTAGTGACACGAGACAGTAGATAAATATCTTCCTCTGACAGAATTTACCTGACTTCAAAAGCAAAACTTCCTTTCCGCGCAAAGGCTCTAGAGTTGCCGAAGCCGAAGAACACAGTGTTTCGTTTGCGTTAGAAAGTATGTCGCCAAATAACTCAACAAACCACTTCAGGTCACAGTTGCACGCAAGTGGGTTTCCTGATACATCAATTGATTTTAAGAGGGGCCGGAGGGGGAGAAAATTACTGCTATTAAACCCCACAAAGTGGTTACGAGCAAGAGTCATGTTCGTGAGGTTTGAAGATGACCAAAGAAAATCTACATCTAGGTAACCTATCTCGTTGTCATCAACATGTAGATGTGCCAAAGAATTCAGAGGAACTAGTGTGGAAGTAAGGAGAAACGACAAGTGATTGTCTTCTAGATAAAGTGTTTGTAGCGAAATCATTCCTTCAAAGGCAGTGGCTGTAATCATTTTGATTTTACCATGGCTTAGATCGAGTTCTTGCAAATGTGTCAAGTTCCAAAATACTCCAGGAATAACCTCGTCTATGACGCTGTATTGGAAGGAGAGAAGAGTTAGGTTATGCAGACCACGAAACAAAGACACGTTACGTGCTGCGCTCCATAAATCGCCTATTAGGAACTTTGAATTATCCAGGAAAATCCTTTGCATTGACCTGACATATTTGAATGTCCTACCCGGAGACCATGGATTAGAAAGAGCTGACGTTCTCCACGTACATGACCGAAAATCCAAAGTTTGAAGTTTAGGAGTATTTAAGTCAATGAATTCCCCAATCATAATGAAATTAACAAATGGAGCGTACAAGGAAATTAAACTACTAGATTGAATATTCATTGTCAACATTACTGCGTTAACCAAATGTAAATTCCGTAAGTGTTCCAAGCCATTAAAGAAGCATTCCTGCAACGATAATGATGTACTATAGCTCAGATAGAGGTCAGTAATGTTGGCTTTCCATTCATCACATCTAGGGTTAAATGCCCAAAGATTGTTTCTTTCCAAAAACAGAGTCCGGAGATTTATCATTCCCTCAAATGATTCAGGAAAAATTTCAGACAGATCGTTCTTGTTAAGTACAAGTTGCGAAATGCGAGATAGATTTCTTAATATCGGAGGATCATGAATGATAATGTTATTGTCAGACAAGTCCAGCCTGGTAAAAGACTTATCATGAAGACATTGGAAGAAATACTGTGGATATTGCCTTATTAAAAGAAACGCTTGTTCCAGGGAAAGTTCTGTAATCCAACTGGACCGTGAGACTCCGAGAAGCACATTTTGAAGTTGGTCGATGTTTAGCGTCGTAGTAACGTGGTCAAACCACAAAGACCGCACCGTGATCCCTGCTATCACATCTGGATCAACTAACTCGATGGGATTGTTCCCCATGTAAAGCTCCTGGGTAGGGCAGGTTAACACGAACGTCTCTTTTGTGAGTTGTCTAATTACGTTGACAGATATGTTTATGTGTTTGTATGATTGGCTATTCTTACACGAGCTCACATTGAGTGAGGTCAAATAGTTGCCGATCAATGACAAATCTGCAATGGGTGCATAACCCATTGCTTCGGAGGGGAAAGATGTCAAATAATTTGCCATAAGATAGAGACGAATTAAGTTACTCGAATGCTTGAATAGGTCAACATCTAAGTTGGTCAAATCATTGTACATCAACGCTAAATGTCGGAGATGTTCCAGTGGGTAAAATGTTCCACTTTCTATCGTATGGATGCGGTTCGCATTGAGATCGACTCCAGTAAGAAATTTATATCGGCTGAACGAGTCATTCTTCAGAATTGATATGTTATTCACGTATAACGAAATTGACTCAATATCTCGGCTCAAATATTGTGGCACATGTTTGAGGTTAAGTCTTTTGCAGTCAGCGTGTCTCGTTGACAGGAGTTCGCGGCATACGCCCGATGTCAAGTTTGGTCCTGGCGTAATTACCCCAAGACCACGTTTTAAACTTCTGTCACGGGAACCGAGTCCAAACTGAACATGGACCAGGACATAAGAACTACTAGACGCAGTACTCGCGACGTTGAGCGTGCTTCCATTGTGCTTGAATTGATGGTGGCTGGTCAGGGAAAATCCAGAAGCGACACGTCCGGCAATTACATCAATCCAAATAAATCAGTAATCAGAGCAAATCTCTAAATTTGCACAGATGAAAATACGGTTAGTTGTTATGACCCCTTTTCTTACAAATTCATGATTATCAACAACTACAACCATTGGTTTCCTGTAATGTGTAGGACACTGACAAGTCAAGATGCAAAATCAGTTATCTCACTGCGATTCTTCAAAGATTTTAATGAAATAAAAATGGAAGTCTATGTAGCCACGAGCTTTCAAATCTGGCAGATACTTCCGTCTTGTCGAAGATAAAATGACAACTACTGTACTTCAACCTGAAATGATATCCATAAACAAGTGGACAGAAGGGTATAAAAGGGTAATTCTGAAGCATAACGACATTCAATTGCAGTGGTGTAGCAACGGGGGGTACAGAGTGGGGAGGGCACGTGCCCCTCAAAATTAAAAAAACAACAACACAAAACATAAGAGGAAAATCGGTAAAGGAATGCATAATGTGTGTGCCCCCCCCCCCCCCCCCCTACACGCCACCTAATCAATCGGACCGCGATACTCCACTGGTTCATTGGTTCATATACATGATATATGACTCAAAAGCGAAAGGGCTTGGGTAATAAAGTTGGATTGTTCAGACAATTTGTATGACGTTGATGGATCACTTTTTTATATTAATATAAATTGTGAGCACTTATGTTACTGATTAATTGTTATGTTGAGTTTTAGATAGTTTTATATGATATTCTTATTAGGGGTCAACGTTTTATAAGGCTTCATGCACTTTTTGTTGACCCCACATTCTCATAATTTGTACCCTTTGTGTTTGTAATTGTTAACTTGATTTTATATACTGTACATTGTATTGACGTTTTTTATGATGAATGAAATAAATTGAAATTGAAATAAACTTTAATTGGTATTTACAGTTTTTAAAGCTCATTGATACTCGTTTGTGCAGTCGAGATATGAGACTTTGTTGAGGGGTTCACATTACAAGCCATGCTTTTTATTGGATAGATCCCTCCACTTTTCACGTGAACTATACATACAGCTGCATTTAATTTCTTCTTAATTTCGCTTACAAATATGACATGATTATTTTAAAATGTAATTTTAACTTAATTAAAGGGGTAGTTGAGTTTTAGTTTAGAGGGCACTACACAAAATAATTGTTAATAATGTTTGTTGTTTGTTAGATAATGAAAAACTAAGTCCACTTGATGGCCAGGACTCGATGTGAATGTGTTGCGAAACCTCGGATGCGTATATAGGAGCTAGGGCGTCAATGTTCTACAAACAGGTCTTAAGTGATCGTTCTGTTTTTCAGATGCCTTTCGTTGTCTGCCCTTGGCAAGGAATCATATACACAACCCCTGCACCTGTTGTGTTCCTTTTCTCAGTCTTATCTTTCGGCACCACTAAGACACCATTTGTTTTAAAGTTCCGTCGAAGAGCCGACCATGCACCCTACGCCACTATTTACAGCAGTGAAAAAACGTGAAAAAACGTTCCGTTTATGTTTAGTGTATTTTTTTACTTGAACTATTGGGGGTAGACCCCCCGCCCCCCCCCCCCCTCACCTGTAGATACACCCCTGGTTTATATTATTACATAATTAACCATGTGATTTAACTATTACATTACACACATCTACTAGACAAAGAGATCGACCCCATGTTGAGGGTTATTTAGGCTTATAATGTTATGTTGTGAAAACATTCATGTTGTTGTTGTTTATTCTCTCTGATGGCATACTTAAATCGCAATCAACATTTTGAATTTCATTTCATTTTATTTCAACCAACTATCAGAATATATAACATACAAGAAAATCAACAAATAGTCGAGGTGCCCCTTGAAAGCATAGCTTGTAAGCGGGGCACCTTTAAAAACATCCATGTAAAGTGTCTTACTCCACGAAAATTATTTGGAGCTTCCTCAGTTCTCTTCTGCCGTGTTGTCTAGCTTATGCAGTGGCGGATCTACGGGGGGGGGGGGGGTAGGGGGTTTTAACCCCCCCCCCCCCCCCCCCCTTGGGCTGCCCAGTGAAAATGTGATATGGAAAACATCACTTACGGGGGTTCAAAATAGCAACAAAAAAATCGGCTCGTGGACGATGCTCTGCATCGTCATTGGGTCAACCCCCCCCCCCCCCCCCTTAGCAAAAAAGATATCACTTACAAGGGTTCAAAATAGCAAAAAAAATCGCCGCTTCGCGGCTCGTGGACCATGCTCCGCATCGTCATTGGGTCAACCCCCCCCCCCCCCTTAGCAAACAGCTAGATCCGCCCCTGTTATGGTAAGAGAAGAATAAAATAGGGTTAGATTTTTTCAAATGTCCCTTCAGTATGAAGATAATTATCATTCCAAAATCATTATTTCAAAAGCGTTAGGCAACGCTTTTGGATAAACGTACAATTGTCGTAGTTGAACACGCCCGGCCACGGCAGGCAGCGCGCCACACGATAACGAACTCTGGCCTGCGGAGTAGCCGAAACCTTCGGCAGCACGACGAGTAGTTGGACTGAGCGCGCGCAAATTCTGTACCCTCTGTATGTACACCGTACACGTGTGCGGAATTCGTCAAACGGACGATTATTACTGCAACAAATATACGGCATGCCATCAGTATTCGGTGATAAAATTTGAACTCAATATTCGTTTTTTCAGGTAAACAGTGGGTCTTTCCAAAAGGTGACCCCCCGATTTCTGACACCCCTGACACCCCTATTCTGACACCCTTTTTTCCCCATTCACTTTGTACACGGATTTGTTTCCCTTTCCCCCGCTTTATTTTCATGAGACAGTCTCTGTGAATGGTTCTTTTGCTTGTTAATATTCATTAGCTATTTAATCGCTCATTCATAAAGAGAGGCTTGGTCTAATTTCGTTTCTTTGATTGGCTTTTTAGGAGAGGCTTGGTCGTTTTCGAATCTGAATATTCATAAGCTATTTGTGTACGTACGTGTGGGATCATGATCTCGTCGTGCGAAAAATACGACGACCCGTTTTAAAAAGTTCCTGAAAATGAATATTTTACCGAGAAAATCATAAAATGAGTCAAGTTTGTGATCTCTTAAATGTGCATTTTGTTCTCACGACCATTTTTCAAGGGGAATGACAGAGTTGTTCGTTCTTTTGTTTTCAAGTTTATACCAGAGGTGCCGGTGCATGTTAGGCACAGCTGCTGCCAGGCGGCCGGCCCCAGCCGCGTTCCCTAGTGCCTAATGCGAGGGTTGCAATGCTGAGGACATGAACATGAACATGATGAAAGCGAGAAATTGAGAGAACATGAGAGATATAAATAACTGAATTTATATTACCGTATCTCCGCCCTGTACATGATCCATTCTCGGACTTCTTCACTGAGAAGCAGTGGCGTAATGACTAATAAGCTAAACATTTTGAGGGGGAAACATAGGCTGTCTAGGCATACCGGGCATAATTTCTGAGTAATTGAGAGCGACTTTTAATTACCACTGGCGCACCGGCGCACCGGCACGCCTCGGCGTGTGGTAACCAAGCCAAAGACTTTGCACGTAAACGTGTGTGTACACTGTGAATGAGAGGGGATTTCGATTACGATATAGCCCTACCTTTTTAATGTTCCTCAAATTAACCCAAATTTTACTCCCATGATTGTTGAAAGAACTTATTTAAGGAAACAAAAGCAAAAAAACTCACCGGTTTTCCACGCGTGCCGTTAGTCTTGAACACCACCAACCTATATCTGCTAAAATAGGGGCAAGCTAGCTGGAGCTAACCGGATCGGAGCATGCAAACTAGCCGCGAGTGTTTGTGTACTTATCGAACAAGAACGAACAACTCTGTCATTCCCCTTGAAAAATAGTCGTGAGAACAAAATGCGTCAGTTTCTTAACACTTCAATGGTATACATTAAACTGCACATTTAAGATATCACAAACGTGACTCATTTCATGATTTTCTCGGTAAAATGTTCATTTTCAGGAACTTTTTAAAACGGGTCGTCGTATTTTTCGCACGACGAGATCATGATCCCACACGTACGTACACAAATAGCTAATGAATATTCAGATTCAAAAACGACCAAGCCTCTCCTAAAAAGCCAATCAAAGAAACGAAATTAGACCAAGCCTCTCTTTATGAAAGATCGATTAAATAGCTAAAGAATATTAACAAGCAAAAGAACAATTCACAGAGACTGTCTCATGAAAAAAATCGGGGGAAAGGGACAAAATCCGTGTACAAAGTGAATGGGGGAAAAGGGTGTCAGAATAGGGGTGTCAGGGGTGTCAGAAATCGGGGGGTTACGTTTGGAAAGACCCGTAAAGAGTGGACATTTTCTTTCAAACTTTCACAAATCTTCTAATTGTATTTTACAATGATATTGATATAGGATTGAAGTCTCAAATGTCATTTTGTCCAATATCTGACACTTTACATGGATCACTTTAAAGGGATCTAGTAACTTTGTTGACATGTGCAAAAAGTGATGAATGGTTGATGCAATGTATGGTGTTGTTATCTCATATGTCCACAGGGTATTGTGTGAAAATTTCAAGTCAAATGGACATTGCATGGCCAAGTAATGAGCGAAAATGCAAAGTGATATTGGGTGATATTCACTAACT
This sequence comes from Echinarachnius parma, assembly GCA_037951105.1. Taxonomy (NCBI): domain Eukaryota; kingdom Metazoa; phylum Echinodermata; class Echinoidea; order Clypeasteroida; family Echinarachniidae; genus Echinarachnius; species Echinarachnius parma. The sequence goes on along the minus strand of JBAMJV010008964.1, from coordinate 84,252 downwards.
CACTGCATTCACTTTGTACAGGGATGAAAAACTCGCCCGGAGTTTTTCTTATCTGAATACTTCGATCGTACATATCTTTGTAACGAAAGGGAAATTTGAAAAACCGAAACCTGTCCCATGATTTTATTGTTAATATGAATACAACAAGGTATGAGGGAACTGCTATAATTAAAATTTTATTTTGAGGATTTGGACAATGTTACTAAGTCCCTTTAAAGGGGTAGTACAGTTTTGGTAAGGCTGAACTTTAGTAACCAAACCTGGACAGTAACATTAAAAACTAATAGTTATAACTCCACCATGCTCAAAATGTATACAAAATTAAAAACGACTAAGTAAAAAGCCCGTTATCATTCAAAAAGAGCCATTAAAACACAAGAGGACGCTTTCTTAAAAGGCATTGGTTTCAACCAATTTTTATGCAAAATTATGCATGTGATGTTTTATTGAAATAATGATTAATTAGAGAGATCATCAACAACTATTTGAAGAAAAAAATTGAAAAAGTGCAAGCATTTTTTGTATTGGTTTTGAAAAAATCAGCTAATTATTTGGGCCCCAAATAATTATAAGATCAGATATATTTATTGATATTTTAGCCGTTTCTGGGTCGATTTTGACCAAATAAAGTTTATTCTGCCATTAAAATTGCATGTTCTCTCAAATTCGACACTCAGTTTTTCATTACCTCACAAACAAATTGTGATGTGCAGCGCCCTCTCTACCAAAACTGAACTACCCCTTTAAAACATGATAAACTAATTAACTAAATACAATTTACATATCATTTCAAATGAAGCAAAAACTGACAACTAATACATCGCCTACACACCATAATAGAGAAAACAGATTAGGTATTGAAAGAAAGCAGAAGATAAAAGAAGGAGTAAAGGGGTCAATGAGTAGTAGAGTGAAGTATACTTTATAAGGAATAGGAATGGAACACAATTGCACGACAATATACAAGATTAGGCATATACCAGCAAATATGGAATATATGAAATATGAAAACTAAATTATCATTAATATAAAACAACGTGGTTACACATGTGAATATCATGTGAATAGAAAAGTATAAGAATGGATGGACAAAAAGTTATTACTAATACAAATGGTTATTTACAAAATAATACTGATAGGTGGCAAAGTATTATCTTTGGCTTTGAAATTACACTTTTATTTTCACTTTTTTCACCGATACATTTTCACTTGGCAGCACAAGGGGGGGGGGGGGGGGAGGGGGGGGTTTAAACCCCCTAACCCCCCCCCCCCCCCCTCCCCGTAGATCCGCCACTGATAACAATTACTAACTCGTCACTTAAATGAGTAATCTAAATTATTGAAACAAATATAAATACAAATAAAATAACTTAGTTTGCGAGCTGTAACATTTTCCACAGCTGATTGCATTATGAAGGCCCATTCGGTGCATAAAATAATGAAACAAAATAAATGAAATATGTGCGTTCTTCACAATACCATATCGTAATGAAAACAAGTTATTTGTTTCCTTTTTTTACACATAAATTCACTTGAGATTTTCAAGCTTTGACAGCGACGATATCTACTATAATACAGTGGAACCTCGGTATAAAGAGCTCTGGTAAAATGAAACCCTTATAAAAAAAAAAAAAAGGTTATTTTGCTAGTCCCAGCCCTTTTATATTGTTTTGTGCTTTTTTGTAACTCTGAAATAACAAGTTACCTGATATTACAAGGTAATTGTTCATGGTCACAAGGATCTCGTTATAAAGGGGTTCCTCTGCACATCATATCATACGCATCCACGTTGCAACGCTATAATACAGAGTTATGATTTATGAAAGACCTGTACAAATGGATGGACGAAAAGGCCATAAATTAAAGGGGCAATATTAGTTTCGGCATATCAAAAATACGTAGAAAATGATCCTGATACACGAAGACTTTTGTACTATCTTTGGAATTAAAAGTACACTTTGGTAAATAAGCATGTGAATATATAATAGTCTAATTACAAGAGTATAAGATCGGCATTATCTTTTTGAATATCAGTGTCGTAACCCGTTCAGGACTGACTGCTTTTGATGCGGCATAATTATATTCTCCATAGATCGACCCAAGCCTGAATATTGTTAATTGTACCAGACGTGGAACAGGTTCGCGATAGCTGAATTCCATCTCGTGTCTATGAACTATATTTAGATTCTAATTGCAAACTGTTTGCGTGGGGTGCAATCTCACGACCTGCGCGATCGCACGGACCGGGTGATCCTCCTCCAGACCGAAGAAATAGGGCGTGTTCGAGATGTTCCGCGAGAATGCCTTGTGATGTCTTCCTTTTGACACCCGGTCGTGAACCCAAGGTGGGTGGATGTCCGAACAACTCTTAAAGAACATGTCCTCTCTCGGGCTGTAACACCTCTTCCTCAGTAACTCCATGCCCCCGTTATCGAGCACCGTGTCGAGCTCGAAGAACTGCATGACGGCAGCATCGACGACGAACCTCTTCCACTCGACGACCCAGTGGCTGATGTAGCCGTTGTCAGGGTCGTCGGGGTTCGCCGGGTTGTGGATGATCCATCGAACTCGGCGAGGCGTCACGTGTGCGCGGCTGGCTCCCGGATTGACTTGAGATAAGAAGGAGACGACGCGTCGGGAAACCGCCCAGCAATCGACGTCGAGCCGTCCTAGTCGCGCTCTGCTGCCCATGCAGTGGTCCTTGAAGAACGACTCGACGACAACGCGATCTGATTCGCTCGGTTTCAATCTGTACTCCATCGCAATCATTTCTCACGACAGTGAATGGAACGTGTACTGAAGCGCAGGTGCATTGTTTTCAGCACTATTATTTTGAATATTTTAAACGTTAGTTTGGAAGAAGTTTTACTTTTATGTACTAACGGTAAATAAAATACTTTACAATGTCCATATATTTGAATACGAAGTGTGTCCCGACCTCGAGTGTCAGTTACTCTATATACCACTACTGTATTTGGTATACGTATAAGACAATTTTTAAGAAAATTATTGATTCAGTTCTATAATAATGCTATTCTTCATCACACTTTAAAGGGACAGGTCCACTTTTACAAAACGTCTGAACAGCTTTCAGTTGACGGATGGGGATCAATGTAACAAGCAAAAAAAAAATCAGAGCGAACAGCCCTCTAATTTGGATTCTACGAATGAAAAACGAATGCGTCCCTCCATTTAAACTATATATCGGTCAATAAAGGAGTTCAACTGATTTAGCATAATATTACAACAATATAGTACTAATTCTTGTAAAGGTATTGTGAAGCCGACATTTGTTAACGTATGTCACGGAAAAAGATCTCAAAAAGAAAGAATATATAATTACATGTAGTCAGTTTAAGCGATGTTTGGGTATTTTGCTTGGTAAACGCTCACACATTAGTACTTATGCGCGGGTCACGTAGCTAGCGCAGGTCACGTAGGGGTCATGCATACCGATCTGGCACTCCTTGAAATCTATGTACGAACTTACTCACCGGCCGAAAATACGTATGTGCCTAATTAACCGACGTCCCTCAGTTTATTCAGTTTTAGGTCTATAACTCCACGAAAAAGAGATTTCAAGCCCTAATTTTTTCAGGCATGCTATTAAATGACATTTCCTTTCATATAAGACAATAACCTCGCAACTTTTGAATTTTGGCATGCAAAAGTGGATCTCTCCCTTTAAGGCATCCGTGTAGGTGTGGAGTCGGTACGGTTTCCAGCTGAGTGATATGGGTACTGTTAGAGGCATCAATGTTGTCCCCCAAGACAGGCCCGTTGTCGAATCGCGGCTGTTCATGTACAGGAATGTCAAGAATGTTGGGAGCCACGCTCAGCTATATAGAAGGGCCATCGTCCTATCTGCATGGTCTGTAAAATCAAACAAAGATGTATAAATACGAATTAAAGGGATAGTAGAGTTTTGGTCAACATAGTCAAACTGAATTTTTAGTAACCAAAACCCGCACCATAACATTACAAACTAACTCCACCATACTCGAAATCATATACAAAATTACAAACGACTAAGTAAAAAGCCTGTTATCAATCAAAAAGAGCAGTTAGAACACAAGAGGGCGTTCTCTAAAAACGCATTGGTTTCAGCCATTTTATATCAAAAATTGTGCATGGGATGTTTTGATCAAATAATGATTAGATAGATCATCAACAACTATTCAATAACCTCCTTTGTACATTTTTGAAAAAGTGTATGCATTTTCATTTTCTTAAATTAGGCCTATCGAATAAATGTGGGATCCCACATTTATTCTGATCGGATATATTTATTGATATTTCAGCTATTTCTGAACCGATTTTGATCAAATGAATTGTACATTAAAACTGCATGCTCCTTCAAATTTGAAACTCTTACATTACCTCGTAAAAATAATTTATTGAAGCGCCCTCTATACCCAAACTCAACGATCCCTTTAATCTGACGTACATTATACTATATTTGTAAAATAATAAACAAGAAAAACTTGAAAAGGTGTTGGAAAAGGTGTTTGTCATAGAGGCTAGAGCTACTATATATTAATCTTCTTGTGCTTAAAGGGATAGTTGAGTTTCGGTATAGATCTAGGGCGCTACACAGAATATTTTTGGTGAGATAATGAAAAACTGAGTGTCCAAATTGAAAGGGCATACAATTTTAATGACAGAATAAACTTTATTTGATCAAAATCGGTTCAGAAACGGCTGAAATATCCATAAACATAACCATTTGTAATAAATGTGGGGCCCCACACTTATTCAATAATTTTGAACCAGCCGTTCAATTTTTTTTTTAAATGCTTCCTCTTTTCCAAAATTTACAAAAGAGGTTTGTAAATAGTTGTTGATTATCTCTCTATCTAATCAATATTTCAACAAATCATCACATGCACAATATTTTATTTTAAATGGTTAAAACCAATTACTTTTTAGAGAGCGCCCTCTTGAGTTTTAACGGCTCATTTTGAGTGATAACAGGGCTAAACAGGCTTTTTACTTAGTCGCTTGTAATTTTGTATTCCTTTTGGGCTTGATGGAGTTATAACTATTAGTTTGTAATGTAATGGTGCAGGTTTTGGTTACTAAAATTCAGTTTGACCAAAACCGTACTCTCTTTACCAGAACTCAACTATCCCTATAATTCACTATGCTTCATATACATGTTTAGAAATAAATAATAAATACAATATATTAATTGTGTAATTGCATTGACCACATCATAATTATAATTGTATGCGTCACAAATGCTACAAATACCGCCATGTGAGGCCTACTTCCCTTCCCATGTTCACGCTGTACTAATTGAGGCATATATTAAACATGTGTATACTACAGATCCGATGAATTATGACCGAGAATTTGTTGTTTACATCACGTCGTAGTGACATTGGCTTTGATCCAAACTGGTCGTATTTTTAGTTTACAATTCGCTATTCGATACGTGTCGTAAAGGGATCGGGGGAGACGCGAAGCAGCGAGTGGCGGGCATTCAACCTTTTCATATATCCGTGACGAAGTTATAGGGGGTAGGTGTAGGGGTAGAAGTACGAGGTAGGGGTAGAGGTAGGAGTAGGGGTAGGGGTAGGGGTAGAGGTAGGGGTAGGGGTAGGGGTAGAGGTAGGGAGTATAGGGTAGGGGTAGAGGTAGGGGTAGGGGTAGGGGTATAGGTAGGGAGTATAGGGTAGGGGTAGAGGTAGGGGTAGGGGTAGAGGTAGGGAGTATAGGGTAGAGGTAGGGAGTATAGGGTAGGGGTAGGGAGTAGGGGTAGGGGTGGGGAGTAGGGGTAGGGGTAGAGGTAGGGAGTAGGGTAGAGGTAGGGAGTAGGGTAGAGGTAGGGAGTAGGGGTAGGGGTGGGGAGTAGGGTTAGAGGTAGGGAGTAGGGGTAGGGGTAGAGGTAGGGAGTAGGGGTAGGGGCAGGGGTAGAGGTAAGGAGTAGAGGTAGGGAGTAGGGGTAGAGGTAGGGAGTAGAGGTAGGGAGTAGGGGTAGAGGTAGGGGTAGGGGTAGATGTAGGGAGTAGGGGTAGGGGTGGGGTAGGGGTATATGTAGGGAGTAGGGGTAGAGGAAGGGAGTAGGGGTAGAGGTAGAGGAAGGGAGTAGTGGTAGAGGTAGGGTAGGGTGTGAGTGTCGTGGTATATTGGTTCGGGCCTTTGTCTTTGGGTACGAAGGTCGTGGGTTCGATTCCCGGCCGTGGCGCATGTGTCCTTCAACAAAGCACGTTATCGTCATTTGCTGCTCTCAACCCATGTGTAGTACTTGGCAGGAATTTATTCAGAGCGCCCCATCATAACCGGGAAAATCGCTAGCATTATAATAAGTAATTCAAACAAAACCATGACACAATTGACTCGCTTTGGAGAAAACCATCTCATTTTAATTGGAGGAAGGAAAGACTTGTGTCAAAACTAGCTCTTTTTGTTGAAGACAGGCAAGATAGTTTGTATGGGGTAACGAACTGTTCTTGTTTGTAATTTTTTATTTTTTATTTCCCCCATACATAACGCCCGTGCTATGTGCGGCGTCGGCTAGTAGTATGACGATTGCGATGTTGTTGATGATCTGATAATGTGATTATGATGACGATAATGATGATGTTGTTGTTGTTGATGATGATTGTGATGGTGATGATGATGATGATGATGATGATGATGATGATGATGTTAATGATGTTGTTATTGTTGATGATGATTGGGTGATGATCATGATAATGATGATGCTGATGATGTTGATGATGTTGTTGGTGATGATGATTGTGATGGTGGTGATGATGATGATGATGATGTTGTTGTTGATGATGATTGTGATGGTGATAATGATGATGATGTTGATGATTTTGTTATTGTTGATGATTTTGTTATTGTTGATGATTGTGATGGTGAGATGATAATGATGATGATGCTGATGATCGTGATGGTGTTCTTGATGATGATGATGATGGTGATGGTGATGTTAACGATGCGTATGGGGATAAGATGAAGATGAGGAAAAGGAAGGGGAGAAGGATGAAAGTACTCTACCTTTCATTAGTATGGACAAAGGGCTGTGACAAAAATACGAATAGTAAATGTAACTTAACACTCAAATGTAATGTTGACATTATGCTCGAATCCTATTTTCATAAAACAAAACCATACGAGTCCCATTCTAAGCATATTATCATGATATGGGGAAGTATACCACAATATATATTGAGTCATATTCTTTTAGTTGCCAGCTATGGGGTTACCTTACAGGTAATTAATGCTTTCCTAGATTACCATAGTTTGTGAATACGAAAACCTGTTATTGCTTACTATCCAAAATAACACATAGTTTGAAAACTAAGATAGTTGTGATCGATAAATACACTGGCCCAGGTCACAGAATGTAGTCTGATATATTATAAGAACTATACAGGAAAACATTCCAAGCTGCAATGACTCAAATAAATATATGGGTTTGTTTGCAAACAACTTTGCGCCCATGATATACTATATTTGTTTAGTGTTTACATTCATCACCTTCAATGAAATAATATAATTTACTAAAGAGCCTCATATCATTATATTCACGACCATGATACAAAATATATTCACGACCATGTTACAAAATATAGACACGACTGTACTGATTTACCTGTTTTGTCGGGAAGAGTGGCTAAATGATATCGAAAGGTTGTATATTTTATGCGTCGGGTGGTGCCGCAGCAGACAGATATGATCCGTGTATATTCGTTCCTCCACACAAATTATAATCGCATTAATTATCCATGCACCAATCTGTCAAAATTGTATTGATATAGCTTTCCGATGCAACCGTTAGAGCGTCAGTACCAACGAACAAGATGATATTAACTATACAATGTGCTGCTCAGCTGTGGCGCTTCCTTTGTTCACACAATTAATACACTCACTGTGCAATTGCACAGTATTAAACTACTACGAAAGGCAAACATATGGCGCGGAGCTCGATCCTCATCACATCAGTCATCATTTGGATTGTTGTATTGTGTTGATTGTTTGTTGTCGTTGTGTTTGTGATTGAATAGTGAGCAGTCGCACGTCTTCGATGGGAACCCTGCCCTCGGTATATCGATCCATCTGATGAATATTCAACATCATCCGAGCGTGCCGTTCCCTCCGCTAGCTACTTCGTACATAATAATATGATAGAGAGGGGGACCCAAAAGGGGGAAGCAAAATGTGGTTGTCCAAAAAAGGGTTTCATATTTATGTTGCTACGTTTCAAGAGGCACCTTGAAAAAAACGAAATAAAGGATCCATATTTAACATCATTCAAGCTTGCCGTTCCCTCAGGCTACTTCGTACATAATAATTATGATATAGAGAGAGGGGACCCAGATTAAAGTAAGAAATTGCTACTTTTTAAGAGTCTCCGTGAAAAAAAAAAAAAAAGATGAAAGAAAAGATCTATCTCATGATATTCAATGTCATCCCTCAGGCAAATTCATACATAATAATATAATTATAGAGATCGAGGGGACCACAAAAAGGGGGGATTTCCCAATGTTTCAGAATAGTGTTCTTTGCTGATGGTTGTCCAAAATATAGTTATGTTATCTGGCTACGTTTCAAGAGTCACCTTGCAAAAACAAAATAAAAGATCCATCTCTCATGAATATTCAACAATATCCGAGCGTTCCCTTAGGCAACTTCGTACATAATATATGATAGAGAGAGGGGACCCAAAAGGGGGAAGCCCAGTACAGTGTGGTTGTCCAAAAAAAAGGTTCTATTGCTACTTTTCAACAGGCACCTTGAAAACAAAAAAACATATATTTTATGAATATTCAACATCATCCGAGAGGAGCCAAAGGGAGGAACCTTAAAGGGATAGTTGAGTTCTGGTAAAGAGAGTACAGTAATGTTTTGGTCAAACTGAATTATAATAACCAAAACCTGCACCATTACATTATTATACAAATAGTGCATGGTTTGGAGTTGAATATACCAGAATAGACAACGATACATTTTTAATTACTCGAGAGCGATTATATTGCATCGAGGCCGCAGGCCGAGTGCAATATAATCGCACGAGAGAAATTAAAAATGTAGAGGTGTCTATTATGGAATATTTAACGACAGGAATCATGTACATTTGCAGGGGCGTAGACAACGGGGGGGATGAGGGGGATGCATCCCCCCCCCCCCCCCCCCCCACCTCACAAGGTGGGGGTGATGACATGTACAATCATCCCCCCCAGGTTTTAGGGAAGGATATATTTGTTGTGTGTATCTATACGAGTGAAAAAGAAAACATTAGTTGTATGCATAGGCGTACCCAGGGGGGGGGGGGTGGGTTTGGCGGTTCAACCCCCCCCCCCCCCCCCCCTTTGACCCAAAAATGGTTGTAAGGGGGGTTTGAACCCCCCTTTTCACATTTTAGCTTGTCTCGAGACTACTTTTAAGCGGTCTTGACCGTCTAAAACCTGGTTGAACCGCCAAACCCACCCCCCCCCCCCCCCCCCTTTGACCCAAAAATGGTTGTAAGGGGGGTTTGAACCCCCCTTTTCACATTTTAGCTTGTCTCGAGACTACTTTTAAGCGGTCTTGACCGTCTAAAACCTGGTCTCGACCAACTAAAACCTGGTCACAACCGACTTAAACCCGATCTCGGTACCAAAAATTGTCAAAGTTCTCCGGTATCGGGTTCGAAAATTCTGAAAGTATTTGGTCTCGACTCTTTGCAACGGAACACCCCCCCCCCCCCCCCCCCCCCCCCACTGAGAGAGGTTTTCAAGTGTGCAACTTTGAATGAACCTGGTCTCGGTCTTGAAAATGTTGAAAGTACTTGGTCTCGGCTTCGAAAATTGTTTACGGAACCCCCCCCCCCCCACTGAGAGGACTGCCAAGCAATTGTCTTGGTCTCAAAAATATTTCATCATTCATCATTTCATTTCAATTTATTCAGCATTTCCATAAAAACATACATATAAAATACAAACAATAAATAGGAATACTATACACAAACAAAAAACAATGAAAATGCAAAGAGATGCAGCAGAAAGGCAGAGCCTTATATAAAAGCTGCATCCTTCATAAAACTATCACCTCAGTAAAAACATTGAAAAAAAAGATTACACGATAATTGCCCTGTCATACTCAAATTCACAAAACACACACACACACACACACACACACACACACATATGCCTGTAAACAGACAAAGTAAAAAACCTGTTATCATTCAAAAAGAGCCATGAAAACTCAAGAGGGCGCTCTCTAAACACTCATCGGTTTCAACCATTTATTGTGCATGTGATGTTTTGTTGAAATAGTGATTAGATAGTGAGATAATCAACAACTATTTAAAAACCTCTTTGGTAAATTTTGGAAAAGAGGAAGCATTTTTAAAATTTCTTTATTGGCTGGTTCAAAATGATCGAATAAATGTGAGGCCCCACAATTATTACAAATGGTTATGTTTATGGATATATCAGCCATTTCTGAACCGATTTTGATCAAATAAAGTTTATTCTGTCATTAAAATTGTATTCTCTTTCGAATGTGACACTCATTTGTCATTATCTCACAACAAAATTATTTTGTATAGCGCCCTCTCTACCAAACTCAACTATCCCTTTAATGTTGTCGGAATAGTGTTTTTTTGCTAATGGTTGTCCAGAATAAAGTAAGTTATGGCTACTTTTCAAGAGTCACCCTTAAAAAAAAAAGGATCTATCTCATGAATGTTCACCATCATCCGAGGACGCAACTAGCTAGCTCAGGCTACTTCGTACCTAATATAAAGAGAGGGGGATCAGGGGGAATTACCCAATGTTTCAGAACAGTTTTCTTTGTTGATGGTTGTCCAAATTAAAGTTCTTTTATATTGCTACATTGTAAGAGTCACCTTGAAAAACGAAATATAATTGGCATGATTTCTTGATATGAAGTAAACTGACCCCCTTCCCTCATGAGTGCATACTATACATTATCTACGCTAAACAGATAACTATTTCGAAAGAAATTAGATCATAATTAAAGTCGTGCGTAAATTTGTCGTTCATTGAATCCTAAATTGTGATATTTTAACCTGAATGTCACTCTGCCATTTTACTGTTCAGTTAAAGTAGAGGTAATGAACCCAGTTATGTTAAAATATATAGGGGTGTCGGGTAATATCGTGGACTCAGTACATGTGGAAAGCAAAGACGTCGGTCGTTTTATTATATGGAACAACTTGCGTCCAGGGGGGTGTTTCACAAAGATCCTAAGTTGAACTTTAAAATTATGGTAAGCCAATTGTAGCCCTAGAATGAAATACATTCAAAAGCAAAAAGTGCAATTTTGTTGGACTTTTCATACATTTTACTGTACATCAAGAACATGAATTCTATATACCGGTACTTGATAAGAAAAAATATTGATGATTAAAATGAACATTTTATGCCATAAAAAAAACTTTTACAAACAATTTTCAAAGACACAAACAGCTTTCCATAATTTTTTAGTCCAACTTAGAGATAAGTTCATCTTTGTGAAACACCCCCTGTTCTTATACAGTCAGGGTGATTGGAGTACACGACCTCGGGTTGATTCTCTAGCTGCTATTGGTGAAACCCCGGGTGCCTAAAGCCCGGCGCAGACAGAGCCGACTCGACCCGATCCGACTGGTTTAAATCAGGCTAGAGTTGGGCCCGGTCGGTCGGAGCAGATTTATCGTGTTGAATCGGCCCCAACTGGCATCCGACTGTCTCTCGACTGGCAAAATGTGTGTCGCGAGGCACTGAAAACTGAGCCGATCGGAATGACAACCAGTCGAGTCGGCTCTGTCTGCGCCGGGCATAACACTCCATACACACTTGACCCCGTCCCAGGTTTCTCTACACCCAGGTCAACTATTGAGTTGCGAAGTATACAACCACGGAGTACGTGGACTTTGTTCGAAATACTATGTTTAGTGCAACACAATTAAATACATGCATCAATCAAACGTACTTTAAGAAGATATAAAGTGGGTATGAATCATTATTTTATTTGTAGTATTCGTTTGCTAGTTAAATATGATTTTGGAATGATAACAGCATTTTAACTTAGCCGTTGTAAGTTTTTTTAACCTTTCTGACATGGTGGAATTATAATTAATATTTTATAATGATATTATGCAAGTTTTGATTACTTACATTGAGTTTGACCAAAACTGTACTACCTTTCTCCATCTTTTATTATTCTTTTCTAATGTAATCAATGTCGTGTAAGCATATATAGTACATTAGCTAATGTAAAACTTGTTTCTCCCTTCTGTGTTTTTGATATCATAAATACAATTGTATGATTTCATCTATATATGTGTGCGATTGGCAAAGTAGTGTAACAGTGTTTTCAGCCGCAGATCACAAGCGTTTCAATACCTTGCTTTTCTTCGAGTTTCATTTTCCAGTACCTAAATTTACTTCGCTTTCGAATACCACGTTCGATTTATAATAATAATAATAATAATATACTCGCTTTATATAGCGCCTAATATGAAATAAAACCCACTCTACTGTCAACATGGTCAATACGTATCATGTTATTGGGAATTAAATTTTTGTTAAACAATAATATACCCAGCACACCCGCTTTCCACCGTATGAAGTTTCATTTTGACTTCCATCTAACACGTTACAATTAGTACATCTTGGTTTAGAATATACCGTGGATTATGAATTATGTACCAACACTTCCTGCATAATTATAATAGTTCACTAATAATAAAGCTATACTCACGCGCGTTCTGGATCTCCTGCTGATGCCGGGGTTAAAATTCTCTTTGAAAAACTGAGTGCCCAATTTCATTATACAGCCACCGAAGATGAAGCTTGTTTATAACTTACTTAACTGTAATATTGCTTGGAAGTTTTTATTCCGAGCTTCAGTGTGTAACGTAATTCATCGATCCAAACCATAAACAAAGTTGACTCATAAATGGTAGATACCACCATAAATGTGACGGACAATAACTCCTCCACTACATGTATAAACATACATGACTGTATACATAATTCTCAAGTTCACGACTATAATAATATCTGCACTTCCTCATGACGATCAGGTGCAAGGGTATTGCACTAACAAAGAAGAACACATTCAAATGCAGGCAACATTATTATCTTTTTTCTTCGTTATTCAACAGTCCAAAACGAAACCACATGACTGTGTTCCATCGCCAGCTGTGTTTACAAACATCAACTTAAATAGAGCTGGTGTGGCACTAGATGTGTATCCATCATTCATTGCCATTAGGCGTGATACTGTGGACGGTCGAACCAGAGTATAAACGTAGGCCAGTATAATAAGGCTGGAGATGGAATAGCTGGAGAGAACTGGTCCCTGGATATTGGTATGTCAGTTAGGAGAATATTTGGGATTCGTATAATAGTGGCGAACACTTCTACACTGGTGTAGTAGGGAAATACCATCTCTCCCCTGGTATAACCAAGGAGGTATGCCTTCTTTTATTTGGTATTACCTAGCACATGTGCGGGCGGCAAAATGTGACATAATAACTATATAGGGGCAAAGAGGAGTACATTATGTAAATAAATAAATACACTAAGAAATACAGGTTCAAATTTAAAGGCGCAAAACGCTGCTACAATAGCAGCACTTTTGAGGGTGCAATTTTGCACCCTTAAGTGGGGACTACACACCCCAGGCCCAGTAGTGACAATACCCCCAATTTGGGGTGAAGAATTATAGCAGCGTTTTGCACCCTAGTTATACTCTAATTTGTGTGGTTATAAGTCCCATAATTAAAGTAAGAGAATACATTCATATTATTAATTTCCAATTACTATTATTCTTGGTGGCAAATAGGGTAGCTATAGGGCACTGACAGAACAGGAATGTCTATCGCCTGTTCCCCTTCCCTGACTCGGAAGTACGCCATTGTACTGTGTACTGTGTAGGCATCTGGATCTGGATATAATACGTACTCTGATAAGATCAACTTCATTTTAAAGGGATCTAGTAACTTTGTTGACAAGTGCAAACAGTTATGAGTGATTATAGCAGGGGCGTAGACAACGGGGGGGATGAGGGGGATGCATCCCCCCCACCTCACAAGGTGGGGGGGATGGCGTGTACAATCATCCCCCCCCAGGTTTTTAGGAAAATACATTTTTTTTGTGTGTGTGTGCGTGTGTTTGTGTGTGTGAGTGGTATACAATGTATGAGCTAAGAATTGTTAATTCTAACATTCAAAATCTAATTTATACATCCAAGTTTTCGCTGCGTGCTTCGCGCGCGAACAGATTATCTCAGTTTGTTATATAACTTGTGTATGATCTGGGGTGAGTACCTTTTCTCTACCGGGCATGTAATTCCCCTGTGCCTATATCGGCATTGCTCTGGCTGTTTGTGTGACGTGCACCAAATTGCACCATTTCAAGTATATAAATGCAACATCTTAACCGTTATCCCCCTCCCAAAACCTCCCCATATGGCTCTGCCCCAGCCCTCGGTCGCTTCGCAGCATCGGCACTCATTCGTGGCTGTAGGCTATGTTGTTGCATAATAGATAATGTGGCATATGGTTTATGTTGGACCTGTGTATGAAAATAAATATAATGTAATATGTTTGTTTGTTGGGGTACATATTTATTAGTGTGTCAATTATTTGTTTTCTTCGTGAAATATATCGGGTCGATCAAGTCATATCATGCTTACACAGATGCAGTCAATCACTCCCGAATTTCCTATCTACAGTAGGTTTGCACCAGATTGCACAGTTTCAAGTCAAAAAATGCAAAAGCTCCTTATCGTGGGAGGGGGGACACCCCCTCCAACACCCTCCCCCAAATCATAACACGCTTTCCCAGATTTCCTATCTATAGGTATGCACCAGATGGCACAATTTCAAGTTCAAAAATGCAAAAGCTTCCTACCGTGGGAGGGGGGACACACCGTCCCCCCCAAAAAAAAATAATAACACGCTTTCCTAGATACAGTCAATCTTACTCCCGAATTTCCTATCTATAGGTTTGCACCAGATTGCACAGTTGCAAGTCCAATAATGCAAAAGCTCCTTATCGTGGGAGGGGGGACACCCCCTCCAACACCCTCCCCCAAATCATAACACGCTTTCCCAGATTTCCTATCTATGTATGCACCAGATGGCACAATTTCAAGTCCAAAAATGCAAAAGCTTCCTACGGTGGGAGGGGTGACACCCCCTCCCACACCCTCCCCCACTCAGTCGCTTCGCTCCCTCGCATTATCTCACCCGGCTCAAAGTTGGCAACCCTGTGAGTGTGGTTGGGCATGAGCCCCTGCACACAAACAAACGTGAGTACTTAGGTCTTTGCCCAATTTCCCCCCAATTTCATCGGTCACGAAACATTTTGGCAGGTGGTCTCGGCCGGGGAAAAATTTCATCCCCCCCAGGTGTAAGAACCTGTCTACGCCACTGGATTATAGTGTATTGGTGTGATATGATATGTCCCAAAACTATATGTGTGAATACTTCACGTTAATTGGATGTTTTTTGGGCGAGAAATGAGCAAAAATGCAAAGTGATATTCACTAACTCATTGCACTTACTTTGTACAAGGCTTAAATTATAGACCGTTTAACATCTGAACACTTCAATCGTAAATATCTTTTGAACGAAATGGAATTTTGAAAAACCGAAACCTGTCCCGTGCTTTAAATTGTTAATATGAATATGACAAGGTATCAGAGAACCAGTAGAGTTCCAAGTAAGTTTTGAGGATTTGGACAATGTGACTAAATCCCTTAGAAGATACAATATTGAATGGGTAATATAAAGTCGTGGCATCGTTCGCGCCTCTATATATAGTATACCTAATCGAATATATTGCTTAATGATTTACTACTTCTAATCTAAACAAACCGTCTGATGGTGTGATTACAAAGAGTGCAAATACAAAACGAGACAAAGCGGTTTTTTTCTTCTTTCTTTTGTTTAAGTCCGTTGACACTGCACTCCATTATACCAGAACAAGGTCATCAATTATATGAGGGCACATGATACTCAACTCAAACATGCGTGAAACATAATGTTGGGGTGAAATAAATTGTGTCACATATATTTATCCAGGTGTATGCACGTGCATGGATTGTATACCTGCAAAATTGTATTTTTATTATTAATTCATTGTGTGGGTTTGAATTGTACCTGATGACCATGCTTTGAGTAATAATAGTAATTTGCGTTTAGAAACCCTGTACAAATGCAAGCCGTTATTATTATTATTATTATTATTATTATTATTATTATTATTATTATTATTATTATTTGTCTTTATTGTCAATGTATTAACTTTTATTGTATGCATGTCACGCCACCCAGCTAACTACCCACGAAATCTCTTACGTCATATTGTCAAGTATAAATAAATACACATCCGAAAAAGGGGCATTAATTTTCTCATTTGTTATAATTATTATTGTTCAATACAAATAAACACATTTGAGGTGTATTTGTTGGTATTGTTTACCGTCATTGAATTGTTTTTCATTTTGTATCATTCTTTTTTTTTCGGTGGAAGCCACACTGCGTAAACCTGGTTAAATTCGCGTATTTACACAGTGCCAGCACACTGTGATCAGACGGTAAATCACTTTTGTTCACGGTGTGATAAATATATTGCTCACACTGTGAAAGACATTGTGCTGACAGTGTGTTCACAGAGTAAATGTAGTGATGGCTCTGCATAATTGTGGTCAACACGACTCAAACATCCTTAAAGGGATCTAGTAACTTTGTTGACATGTGCAAACAGTAATTAATGATTGACAAAATGTGTATCAAGTATCAAATGTGATATGATATGTCCACTGAGTAATGTGTGAAATGGATATTATATAATGGCCAAGTTATGAGCGAAAATGCAAAGTGATATTCGCTAACTCATGACACTGACTTTGTACACAGCAGCAGTTTCCAGTGGCTAATTAAAAATCAGAACACTTCAATCGTAAATATAATTTTAACGAAAGAGAAATTCGAAAAACCCGAACCTGTTCCATACTTCTATTGGTAATACGGAAACAAGAAGTTATAAATGAACCACTAGAATTTTAAGTAAGATTTGTGGATTTAGACAATGTTACTATATTTAAATCCCTTTAAATTGCGATCACGTGTGACACATCTCCGTTAATCTTTCTATCATACATGTGGGTAAATCATGCAAGGAGGATAAGGATAATTCCCAACATGTTTATTTTGTGTGTGGGTGTGTGTGTGTGTGTGTGTGTGTGTGTGTGTGTGTGTGTGTGTGTGTGCGTGTGTGTGTATGTGTGTGTGTGTGTGTGTGTGTGTGTGTGTGTGTGCGTGCATGCGTGCGTGTGTGTGTGTGTGTGTATGTGTATGTGTGCGTGTGTGTGCGTGCATAAGTTTGTGTTGAGATTGAGATTTTAATATAATTGTAAGAGGTTTTAAGTTGTTAATCAACAATTTCCAAACAACAAAAGTATTTTCGATCAGGATTTTGTTTCTTTTTTTCTTTAATTTTATTATCTATAAACGACCAAGTATAAAGAAAACGTTAAAAATAAATACAAATTCCATTTACTTGATAAACTGCATACGACCCATATATACAAATACGGTTATATATACATAAATAATTATATACACGTACGGAACTCTTTGTTGAGATATACAAAATGTACAATACAAAATACTAATAAAATATGTTTCAGGGAAAGTATAAGCAGTTTTGGTTGAAAGGGCGCTTCAAGAAATCATTTCTATGTGAGGAAAACGCAGTGTAATAATTGAGGAAAAAAATTATTTTACGGACAAAATAACTGTGTCGGATCAAAACCGGTTAAAAAGAGCAAAAATATCCATAAATATATCCCATTGGAATAAATGTGGGTATCACATTCATTCATGCAACGTACTCATTTTTGGACAGTATACAAGTGTGTTTTACATCGTTTTTTATCATCTCTCTAGTGAATATTTATTATCTTAAAGGGATAGTTGAGTTTTGGTAGAGAGGGCGCTAGACTACTTTTTTTTTTTGTGAGGTAATGAAAAACTGAGTGTAAAATTTGAAAGAGCATAATATTTAAACAATAAAATCATCTTTGTTTGATCAAAATCGGTTCAGAGACGGCTGAAATATCCATAAATATAACAATTTGTAATAAACCCGGGGCCCCGGGTTTATTAGAGAATTTTGAACCAGCCGTTAAAAATTCAAAAAAAATGCTTCCTCTTTTCAAAAAGTTACAAAATAGGTATTTAAATAGTTGTTGGTTATTTCTCTATCTAATCACTATTTCAACAAAGCATCACATGCACAATATTTAATTCAAAATGGTTGAAACCGATGAGTATTTAGAGAGTGCCCTCTTACGTTTTAACGGCTATTTTTGAATGATAACATGATCTTTACTACGTCATTAGTAATTTTTTGTTCCTTTCTAGTTATAAATATTAGTTTGTAATGTAATGATGCAGGTTTTGGTTACTAAAATTCAGTTTCACCAAAACTGTACTCTCCTTACCAGAACTCAACTATCCCTTTAATCACAAACCCCCACACACTCTTTGATAGAATATGATTGAAAGTAACATCGTTAACGGCTATTCGAATAACAACGACCTTCTATCTTAACCCTATTCAGGGACGGTTGAATTATAATTATAAGTTACAAGTTTTAGTTACTGAAATTATATTTGACCTAGAGCTGTGATATCTCTTTAAACATGTTTAGCGACTATACCCTATGGCGCAAAAAAGAATTGTGGTCACTGCATTGACAGGTGACCTCTGCATAAATGTTCTATAGCATTGTGATTCTCTGCAGGGGAGTACATTTACTGACCACTATATAGAGGTAGGATGGTTGTTATAGACAGGTGTGCGCTATTCAAAGGCAGATTTGATAAAAGGGTAAATAAAACATATCATTGCAATGACCAATATGAAGTGCTCCTTTCATATATTCTGTTTGACAAACTCGATCGCATCTTTGATCATCCTAACTCCAGTAGGAATGTCTTTGATTGGTCCGGCCGCAGCGATGGCATGCCACGCCCCTTCATAGTTGACCCAGGTGACGTCGACCCCCGCCTGTTCCAGAGCGTGCGCGTAGAAGATGCCGTCGTCGCGCAGGATGTCGAGGTCCCCAGTAGCGATGAAGGCCTTGGGGAAGTCACTGAAGTCTTCTCGCATGAGTGGCGCCATCTGGACGTCCAGAAACAGGTCCTTGATCTCCAACCAAAGGGTGTCGTTCGTCGGGTGGAACTCTTCTTGTGGGGTGTACGACACTTCAGTCGGGGTGGGAGATGTCGAGACGAAGGGGATCGATGGTAAGAAATTAGAAACGTACGAGTAAGAGAATGTTTCTAAGAATAAGCCAACTGAGAGGAGTGATTCCCACGAATCGGAGGGAGGTGATGAACCGTAGTCGCCTGTGGATTCGTACGAAGCAACGAGTGAAGCATTCCCGAGTTTCTGGAATATGATATCGTGGCTGAGGCGCTGCTGGTATAGAGGAGACTGCATGAACTCCGCGCTGACGTGGAGATTGCTCATCAGTTGGCGCTCCAGGTCAGAGTCTGATCTCTGGACGACATTGTAAGACACAAACTCGGCAACGCGAGGCTTGGAGAGACCGAGCTCGCCGAAGTGCCACTCGTAGAGCTGATAGGACGGCGTGTTGAAGTCCAGGCATTGGATCCACGGGTAGAAGTGGACCTGTAGCTTGATGTTAGGTACGGTGGGGTCGTCGTGGACCTGCTGGACGATGACGGCCGCTAGATGACCCCCTGCACTGTCACCTGCTATGGTGATGCGACTAGAGTCCACACCGTAGTCGGCGGCGTGTTTCAAGAAGTACTTGGTGGCCGCTGCACCATCGATGGAGGCCGCTGGTAACGGGTGCTCAGGTGCCAGGCGATACCTATAACAGGAAACGAGAACGCAACACATTTAATAACATAATCAGTGAATGGATATTTAACCCCTTGTCCGCTCGAGCCTGGTGGGCTATGTACAACATCTATGGGGTTTCAATGTTCTTGAAGGGAACATGCAAACTATCTTTCACATTTAGGTGCATGAGTTTACAAAAGATATTCTTTAACAACCATATTAACAATCCAAATCCCAATGAAATCACAGCAGCGATAAATATATCACTTCCTGCAAAGTCAGTTGATATATAGCTTTTTATTTTAATTTCATTTGTTATATCATGCATGCATGCTCTTTAAAATGCAGCGTTGCAACATTTTTCCTAACATATTCTTCTAATAATATTTGTCAAGTGAATAACAATTTATTTAAGTAAGATATCAATATTATTGGAAGCATATCTGTTTACTAAGTTTGTCAGCTTGAATTGTGTACATTTAAATGAAAAGAGCAAAGAAAATGGGAATTCTCCGGAAGCATATCAGAAGCATAATAAGAGTGGTGAAGTGTGACGTTATCACAAATCTTTTTTTAGAATTTTCCAATTTGAACGTCATTTTCCGAAAGAGCATCAACAATAATGTCCAAATACCGAAAATCAATTGAATATGTTAAGAATTGGCTGAGATATGACCATCCGAATGAATTTTATTTCAATAGGCAATTAGTGTTATTAATTATGCTTTGGTTCATCAAATTGAGAAATTCTAACAAAATATTTGTATGATGTCATAGCTTCTGTACTCTATTTGTTTGCTAGGTTTGTCAGGTTCGTCGACTTAAATTAATTGTTATAGATTTAAATTAAAAATGAGCAACGAAATTGGAGCTTCTCCGGGATTCAATCACGAGACCTCCGGATTGTTATACATTTAAATAAAAAAGGAATACTCACTCGATAGATATGAGAACCATCTGCAGCTCCTCGGCAATCTGCCTGGTTACAGGGCCGTGCAGCTCTGTTTGTGAGAAAAGCGGACATTTAACATGTTTAACAAAAATAGGAAAATATTGCAAAACCAAGCACAAAGATTTCTACACAATTGCAGCATGGACATTGCAGTACTATAATAGTGATGGTCAGTAGGCCTACACACGCTAACGGTATATAACATCCCACCCCTTAAAATAGTTAAAAGTTAAGTCCTTTTTAAATTCCTTGGTCACGTAATGTGTATACTATTTGAAGAATATAAAATAATAAACAATAATAAATAATAATGTTCATGTTTAATGAAAACTCAAAGGTGGGTTTGGATTCGCAAATGTAGCCCATTTTATAAAAACTGTTGCAATTGCTGTAAGTGTCCAATTATTGTAACTACCATGGCAACAGCTGTAATGCTCCATGCTGATTGGCTAATAACCAAATTGTTACAATAATTGGACACTTACAACAATTGCATGTGTTAACAGACGCGTGATGCCATCTTGTGAAATCCTTGCGCACAGTGCTATGTAGTGAGCACAAACTAGCCTATAATATAGTAACGAACGTTTGGACCGCCCTCTACATCCCACGCATGACAATCTTTAAGATGTTAGTTGTATCTAACTCTAGACCGAAAAATCAGTATTTCTCTTCCGTTTGTTGTTTCACTCACCACTAGGATAATTATGACATCATAATATCAAAAGACATCCATATTGAGTTGGATTTTGCTGACTAACCTAACTCATACTCCCCACTAAAAAAATATACCGTATCAAAACCCCAGTCCTACCATATACATGGAGGATACTTTCTATAATACCTCCTTGGTCCAACCCAAAGACGCATGATCATGCCTTCCATCAACCCCTGACCCGTGATTAATCATTACAAATGCACAAAATTTATTTAGAACTCTACATTGGTTCTCTAATATCGTGATGTATTCGTATTACCAGGTAAAAACATGCATGGAACAGGTTTTTTTTCCTTCGAATTTCCCTTCAAGATATTTACGATAATCATTAAATCATTGAAGTGTTCGGATTTGTAATTATCCACTGGAAAGTTATAATTGTGTACAAAGTCAGTGCACTTTGAGTAAGCTAATATCAATTTGCATTTTCGCCCATTACTCAGCCATATGACATCCCTTTAAGGTAAAAATGTTCACACATTACTCAGTGGACATACTAGGATTACAGAAATACATAATTTGTCAACCCACTTTCATTTTCGCACATGTCAACAAAGTTACTAAAATTATTTACCTAAATAATACTCCCCACTAAAAACTCAAGAACCCAGTCCCAGAGACGCATAATCCTCCCATCCACCTATGACCCGTGGGTATAATGTTAATGTCTCTTACTTGTGCTTCCGTAGGCATACCCTCCTCCGTGGCAGAAGACGACACCGGGGATCAGATCAGCGCCTCTGTGCTTCGGTTCGTAGATGAGGACGCGTACGCCATCAAAGTCTTCGAATCTCGTGATGATGTTCGAACCCGGGACATGCTTGTCCGGTGCGGACATAGACACCTCGGTGAAGAACCGCTGGAGGTGCACGTGCAAGTTATCTACCTCCGGCACCAGTATGGAAACGACCGCCGTCTGAAAAAATAGCAGTATAAAACATAAATGATCTTTTAAAGAAATGCATGAAATAATGTATGGTGACATATAATTATATACATTTTTTTAATAATTGTAATCATAATGTGTGTATCTCTGAAAGGAGGATAATTAAATTCCATGAATTAAATATTTCTAGTGAAGAAAGAAAACGAAACATTAACAAAAACCACAACGTCAACGTCAACTGAATAAAGTATTCGTTTATAATTTTTCTGAACAATAGGTATAGAAACACATATACGGTTCCCTTTTTAGTTTCACTTACGAAGAGTTCGCCTGCCTTGGTACCAGCGACAATGAGTCTAAACTGCCAGGTATCGACTAGTCCATGGGGGATGGGTGTGTGGAACAGGTACCCTGTGAATAGGACAAGGACCAGGGCCGTGATCACGGCACCACTAGTCTTCATCATGGACGAAATATACAGATGACGTCAGGAGATCTTGTTTATGACCGATGCAAATTGTTCCGCCAAAGCGAAAGTGTCGTTTTATTTTCGCTTTTCTAATTCAATATTATATTCAATTGTCGCTTTTGCGTACAATTACTATCATAATAAGCTTGTTGACTGACAACTTGGTTGGAGTTGAACAGGTGATGATGAGACAAGAATTGAACGATGATGCTAATATAGTGTCAATATATCTCTGTTTCCTTCAATATTTTATATGGTTAAATCCGCAAATATCATAAATATCGAGGCGACATACAGGGACATGCACGATTTGCTGTCAAATATAGAATAGAGTGTTGGTTTACAAGTATAATATTCCACTTCGCTGTTTGAGAGTCAGTTAATTACAGCGTAACTTCTGATTAGCGTGATGAACAGCAGGTAGATTGTTAGAAGACTGGTTTCTTCAGAGATGTTCATTTAACATTTATATAGATTTGGGTTGAATTAAGCTTAATTCGTCAAATGTATCCGTCTAATAATATCTTCATTATTTGCATCTGTTTATTTATAGATCTCTTAGTTGACAGTAAGTTCTCCCATTGACGGGCATTGTCGCGTTTGACAAACGCAATCTCATGTTGCTTGTCAACAACAATGCATGCAAGCGTCCTATTTAAAGAACGTGTAAATTGGTTTAGGGTAGATAAGTATTATTTTTAGACTGAGAGGCGACTTAAAATAACTATTGTGTTTGTCTTGAAGGATAACATGATATTTCGCCATATGAATGATAGGCCTACACAGTGTTCTGGTTTTATATAGGAAAGGTTATCAATTACAGACGATAAAAGACACGATTATACGCCTACCCTATAATCCGCATGTTAAACAGTGTGTTCTTTTCGACCATCCCCTTGGTAATAATAACAAAGTATCACTAATTTCAATATTCTTAGAATAATATCAAGTTAGCATATCATTCCTTCGAATTTTCCAAAATCTATCACGAAACCAGGTAAGTGTCTAACTTCCACATTTCTCTTCTACCGTGTTGTTTGGCTTATGGTAAGAGAAGAGTAAAATAGGGTTCGATTTTTGTTAAATGCTGCCCCTTTAGTTTGACGATATCTATCGTTCAGCTCAAGGGCGTTAATGAACGGTCATAAACCTCATACACGTGTAAAAGCTGACGCAAATTTTCGCTTTTTTTAACCAGGAAAGCAGTGTTCTTTTTCGATGAAACTGTCACACGTCATTCGGACATATCTTACAATGATTTTGGTATAGGATTGATGTCTCAAATGTAATTTTGGGCAATATCTGACACTTTACAGGTGCATTTTTAAAGGAGAAATACATCGTAAATGTTATGTATTGTGTAAATTATATACTTACTAGAATCAATCGTGTTAACCATCCACAAATATAGTTCATAGATTCGGTCGGTTATTATAATTATGTAAGTCGAACGTCTTACCATTATTATAAATATTATTGTTAGTATCAACAATGTTATTGTTGTTGTTGTTTAGACTGCTGCTGTTGCTGTTGTTGTTGTTGTTGCTGCTGTTGTGTTGTATAGTTATCAAATGAGAATCAAAATGTTTACAATTAAGTCATGTTGTTGAAGAGTTCGTATGATACCATTTACTATATCAGTTAGTAGTTACAAAACTCTTCAACAACAAGACTTGTCATTACTCCCCCCGTATAGCTTAATTACAAAAGGCGCTAAATCCACTTTTTCAACTCAGAAAAGCAAGTTTCTTTGTCCAACTTTGTACACATGCCTATATGGGAATATGAAAATGTATTAAACGTTCCATGTTTTGATTATGACTATGTAATTTGTCCTAAAATGTGGATTTCTAGCTAGCTGCGTAGCTTATCGTGAACTGATATCGTTAACTCATTATTTTATGAAAAATGGATTTAGCGCCTATTTGAACGCCTCTTGGAAGCAGTAAAATTAGATCGCCATGAAGTTGTCTTACTTTTGATGTTGTGGCTGGGTTTAAAAACTGGGATCTTAGTTTTTAACCATGCAAACTTTGTTGACAATGTTTAATTATCACGCTAAACTGCTAAAAATACTTCGATAAGACAAACCAAACACATTATCAGTAATGTTTATCCCTGTGATCGGTGCTTCATTAAACTTCATGCCTTGTGCCTATCATGTTCTTGTTTAACTGATCATTGGCTGCGAAACAAAAACATGATTATATAATCGATGTGAGATAACCTTATACTAAATAAATCAGTGCTTCTTTTGCCAACTTGTAAAGATATCAGAATCAGATCAACGATGATTTCGGTTTCTTGTCACGATGTTGTCCCTAACCATGCTAACCAATCATTCGTGGACCATTATCAAATCCAACGACCAATCATATACTGTATGGCCTGGTTTGGATTATACTATACATATTTTAAACAAATCCATGTGCTCATCATATATGGCTCGGCATAAGCAGTGGCCCGGTGGCCACCTAAAATTATGTTGGGCCACTAAAAACAAAAAAGAAAAGTTAGCAATAATTACTGACACAATTTTGTCTGTAAAATTACTGAAATAATTTACAGAAAACATGTTTATTGGCTATTTAAAGAAACTTTTTTTTTTCGGGCCACTAACATTCCATTCGGAACACCATAAATGTGAAGATTCACGATTTTTAGTGGTCCGAATTAGGCCTACTCAAAAAAGTATACAGGGAGCACATATCAATTTGTATACCTTGATGACTTGGCGTAAATTATCACATACAAAAAAAATCTTAATTATCGGTGATAGTCGATAAAAGTATTACCACAAGTCCCATTTATATCTTAAAGGGACTTAAGTAACATTGTCCAAATCCTCAAAACTTATTTGCAACTCTAGTGGTTCTCTCATACCATATCATATTCATATTAACAAATAGCAATAAAAGCACGGGACCGGTTTCGGTTTTTGAAATTTCCATTTCGTTCAAAAGATATTTACGATTAAAGTGTTCAGATTATGAAATTGTCTGCGGGACAATTTAAGCCGTGTACAAAGTACGTGCAATGGTTAAGTGAATATCACTTTGAATTTCGCTCATATCTCAGCCAAATAAATCAAATTAATGTGAAATGTTCACACATTACTTTGTGGATATATCAGATCACACCAATACACATTTTATTAATCACTCATCACTTTTTGCACTTGTCAACAAAGTTACTAGATCCCTTTAACCATTAAAATATATTTAACAACATTTTCTACATCGAGGTGCGATAAATGATAAAATTAGCTCAACAAATAAAAAGAACGTTATATTTAGACTGTTTATTGAGATAGTTGCTATAATAGTATAAATAGACCTGTTATTTATTCTACCAAACAAAAACAATCGTTTTCGGTATACAATCAGGATGAAAATTAACATTAAAATATGCATAAACTTAGCGTGGTCTGACTGATTTGGAGGGGGGGGGGGGGGGGGGGGGGGGACACACAATGTCTTGAGGGGCACACCTTACATTGTTTTGTTTAAATGTTCCCCTAATCTTTTGTATTGATTTGTTTTCAAATAATTGGGGGGACATGCCCCCCGTCCCGTGCCCCCCAGTAGCTACGCCACTGAATACTACATATGAAATATACCTGGCAAAGTCTATACATGGCTGACAAAAGGGCAATAACTACAATTATCATGAGTATACGCAGTGTAGCGGGGCACATGCCCCCCTGTCGCTACGCCCCCACCCCCACCTCCCCCCCCCCCCCCCCCTCCTCCGTCGCTACGCCCCCAATAATCTGAGAAAACCAATAGGAAATATAAGGGAAGGGGACTTTTTTTGATAAAACAAAGAAATACATAAGGTGTGCCCCTCCCCCCCCCCCCCCCCCCACGCTACGTCACTGCAGTAATAAAACACTGCCCTCTATAAACATTTTGTCTCAATCGTGCCTTGCAAAAGCTTCAGCATGCAGAAAGAATTAGTCGGCCCTGCGTATTTGCTTTGTTGTCGACAAGCAAATCACGTGTACATGATTATTATACCAACAAACAAAACAATTACTGCATAAATCTAAAAAGATGCATGTATACTGCTCTGCTTGATTTAAATGGATAGTTGAGTTTCGGTAAAGAGAGTACAGTTTTGCTCAAACTTAATTTTAGTAACCAAAACCTGCACCATAACATTACAAGATAAAAGTTAAAACACCACCATGCTCGAAAGGAATACAAAATTTAAAAAGACTAAGTCAAAGGCCTTTTTTTTTTTTTTTTTCAAAGAGGCCTTTTTGTTTTCAAAAAGGCCTGTTATCATTCAAAAAGAGCCGTTAAAACTCAAGAGGGCGCTGTCTAAAAACTCAGTGGTTACAACCATTTTAAATAAACTATTGTGCATGTGATGTTTTGTTGAAATAGTGATAAGATAGAGAAATAATCAACAACTATTTAAAACCCTCTTTTGTACATTTTTGAAAAAAAGAAGCAATTTTTGAATTTTGTGGAAAAGGCTGGTTCAAAATTATCGAATTAATACTGTGGGGCCCCACACTTATTACAAATGGTTATGTTTATGGATATTTCAGCCGTTTCTGAACCGAATTTGATCATATAAAGTTTATTCTGTCATTAAAATTGTATGCTCTTTCAAATTTGACACTCATTTTGTCATTATTTCACCGGAAAAAAATGTTTTGTAGCGCCATCTATACCAGAACTCAACTATCCCTTTTAAATGTGATATTTTGATACCAAATTTGCGCACGCTGTGAATCCTTAAAATATACCCCTATGAAAAAAAAACATTAAATGAAACCAAATAATGATAAAGATATAGAATTATTCAACTTCTTAGTGTTTTTTGTGTGTTTGACCTGACTTTGACGAGCTTATTATACTAAGCTGAACCATGCAATACAAAAAATAAAGAAATACTTACTAATTAGCATATTTGCATACTAAATGAGCTCAAATTTGCATATTAATGTTATTAAATGGTTAAAATATTAAAGAGACAGGCTGTATAGCCTTTGCCAAATAAAGTTTGTGTTGCTGTTTTGAATGGGTATCTGAGTACAATATGTACTCAGGGGAGCTAATGAGGTTTTTTGCCCGAATTTTCGAATTTTCAACTGACACAGCAACAAAAGAAAGTGATAAAAATGTCCTTGCTTCTACTTCTAGCTTTGATGCCCGAAAAATGACATGAGTTTAATTTTTTGGTCCAAAATTACACGATTTGCCGGAATAAGAGACGGTTTTGCCCATTACACTGTCCAAATGTTAGTGATTTTGCCCGAATATGTCACGGTATCGCCTGTAAATAACATGATTTTGCCCGAATATGACATGGTTTGCCCGAATTTATTTTTAGGTGCGTTGGGCTCAGCCGCGACCACACCCCGGCACTTTTGAGGCAAACCAAAGATCGAACTTTTACAAAGTACGTTACTTGTGAAAGTTGGAGCGAAATCATACAAGAGAGATTTAACATAGGACGAGTTGATATAGGGTCAATTAAATGAGCAGTTCAGCACATAAAAGAGTCTACCGATACCACTGCGCCGCCCATATAGCACCGCCCCACATTAGCACACTGGGTACAGCGATCGCGATAATGCATGCAAATTGATGAATTACACCCATTGAACACGTACGTAATCCAGCTGCGACGCAACTGTCCGAAGATCAGAGTGAAGAATACTACGTTTTCTTCCTAGAAGGAGGATAAAGAGGAACATCAGGAAAGGGGATCAACATGGTATGCTCCCTTAAACCGTTCTTATAATAACACTTCTTTGACTAAGATCTTACAATAAGAAACATTTTATTTTAGCGTAAATATGATCGCATCACGTCACCGTAGTAAGAACATTTACACATTATATTATGCACAATATCATGGTTATACAGTGCACGTAGACAATGCATGTTGTAGCAAGCAAAAAGTGAACAGCAGTAATTGACAATGCATAGGGATCCTACGACACAAAACAGAATAGTGACGATGTAAGGCTGACGTGTACTACTACTATTGTTGATTATTTAAATTTTCAACAATAAGTCAATACTGTAGATCCATTACTTTAGGCATTAGTCTGGCCAATACGGATGCTTTCTGTAACTTTCTAAATGCTGATTTTTTTTCAGTGACAAGGAAAAGGCAATTTCATCTGTTCATGATGAATCATGACATCCATGGGCAGTTTAACAATAACATGTCAAAATAAACCTGTCTTTATTATGAGTTTTAATATGACGTCGACTTTGACTTTGTTATGTTAGTTCAGAAGAACGTTTGTAGTGACATTTATGATTTAAGTAACATATCATTCAGACATTTCTGTTTACCAGTGGGGGAGCAAGCACCAAATAAGCAGGTACCTGCATATATGCAGGTACCTGCAAATTCGCAGGTTTTAAGTCGTAAAAACTGCCACAATTAACAAGGTCAACCTGCATATTTGCAGGTTGAAATCCGATACTAGTCTGTAGCTCATTAACTCTTGAAAACCGCACTTTCTAACATAGTTCATTGGAAAGCCCATAAAATTTGACCCCAGTATGCAGTTTTTCAAAAAAATTACGTGTCTAATTTTCATTAGAGGGCTGAAAACATGAGACTATCATGATCGGTATGATCGATCGGCAGTGCAGCGGGCGTGATCGCGATCGTGGTGTTGAAGCTAGCAGGCTAGCTTTACTCATCAGCTGGGCCACCTGCGAATATGCAGGTTTGGCTCTCGAGTGTTTATGACCTAACTTAGGGCGCAAATGCAGTTAAAATCCCCTGGTGCTGATTGATTTTTACGACCTCATCATCTGAATGAAGAGGGCAAACTAAGGATTGTTTATGTGTGTGCTTTGGTGGGAATGGGATATTCTTGGGACATGCTATTTTTGTGTGAGTATGTGTGAGTGTGTGTGTGAGAGAGAGGGAGGTGGGGGGGGGGGGGGTGGTAAAGGAGACATGATCGGTGATAAGTGATGTACATATTCATTATATGTTTATGTTTAATATTCAAGAATTTTTTTTTCTTTATTTCTTTCTTTATTTGACTATTATTATCATGTTAAAATGTATTCCATACATGTTTATGTTTTTAATTTAAAAGTGCATTTATTTCATTATTCGTATTAGTATTCTGTATCATTAATTTGATTATGTGAAAAATAAATAAATTGAATCAATGAATCAAGTATGTAATGTGATTAAAACTACTTCATCTATCATTCAAATTGTAATTGTTCTGTTCTCTGATCATGAATAAAAAGTTCACATTGAAAACATTTATGTTTACTCAAGCCTCAATAATCTACTTATTTTGAAAGAGTATGACCAATATATGACCTATATTTGTACATTATTTTGTACCCCTTTTTTGTGCCTCACAACTAGTTTTGGGTCTTGGCCTTTGACCCTTGGTAGCCAGAGTTTTATGGCCTTGACCAACTGGTATGTTCATCGATATCGATGTGTACATGTATATTCAGTAAGATGCAGCACAAGTGATACTGTACACTGGACACTATGAATATGCCCTTTTCCCTTTGGTGGAGATTTGCAAATTTATTGTATGTCATTTGATTTAAAATAGTGGTGCACATACCAGTAAACGTTATCATTTTGAATATGGGTCTGTTTGTTTTTTTTTGGTCAAAAAGCTTAACGGCACTTTGAGGGTATATGTTTTTCCTATTCAGTAACTTTCATGTTACTTTAATTTAGATAAATAAATGAAGATCTTTACTATTCCTTATGTTTCTTTATTTGATTTATTTTTTTCTCTTGCATTCAGGTAATTGGCACACAGACAAATTTTGTCAGCAATGGTCGTCTCTACATTATTTTTCATACAAACATGCATGTTGTTCCTTAGTTTAGATTTATTATTTTGTTAATTGTTTACAATTTTGTATGGTTGATAGTTGATACTAACAGTTTTGTTCATACTCATTTACAGTTTTGCTCCTGTCAGAGGATATTTTACAAATATAATTGCTGACACTTCAGTATTTGCCAATTCAATTCCTTTCAATTTCATTATTTGCTTTCACAATGTTTCATCATGCAAATTTGTTTTCTGTTTTTAAACTGTCAATTGATTGAAAAAACCTTTTTAATTCTCAAACAGAATTTCATTTGCCTACGATGCTTTTGGGCTGGTTTTTATTTCAAAATACATTGTTGCACAAACTTAAATTTAATTGGATGCTTCACATTTCCTAATGACTAAGTTTCCACTTTTGAAATGCATTACATGTACATTGAGTTTTTATTGACAAGTTCAGAGTTTTAAGACTAATCCCATGTTATACTTATTTATAAATGTACAGTACTTAACACAATTTCAAGATTCTACAGTCAACATGTCAATGAATTTTGGTTGCTCTATGGTGTGTATGAATTAATTCATGAAATAATTATGTACAATAGAGAGTTATACAACTCTAGAACAAGTCCATTCTTTAGCACACCAATAACTTAAACTCCCTCCAGATTATGTTGCAGTTGTTTTGCACTTATTCTAGCTGCTTTGCACTAAGTCCAATACCTGGAGAAAATAGGAAAATAAAATAAAACAGGAGACTATTTAATAATTAATGTTATGTTTATATGACTCTACCTATTATACAAATGTACATTCAATGTACATTGTTAAAACATTAACAGAAATACAATTCACATTGTCAATGAGCACTGACTCAAATTAACATGAACTTGATAATGATATCAATAAAAATTGCTTTACTCTGCTCACGGCCAAAACGAAGCCAGCCCAACAATACGTATACCGAAAAGTAATAAATCTGAAGTGAAGAAAGAAACTCTTCCGTCCGACTTGCTTTATCAGACAGTGACGTTTTCGAGTTCAAAGTAAATTCCAAACAAAATATCAGTCAATATTTCTGTAGATTACACTTTAATTATAGCATGATATGTCATATCATCGGAGAATAATACAATTTACGATGAAAACGTCGACAATAAATGACACACCATAGAGCGACCAAAATTCATTGACATGTTGACTGTAGAATCTTGAAATTGTGTTTAGTACATTAAGTATAACATGGGATTAGTCTTAAAACTCTGAACTTGTCAATAAAAACTCAATGTACATGTAATGCATTTCAAAAGTGGAAACTTAGTCATTAGGAAATGTGAAGCATCCAATTAAATTTAAGTTTGTGCAACAATGTAAACTGGGTTCCAAAAGAAACTTATCACTTCTTCAGAGCGACACATATTAAAATCCAAAGCATAACAATTACTCATAATTGGGCATAGACTAGCTACAATATCCCTTAGCAAGCTCATCTAAAAAAAATGTGTTTGTTTTTGTTAACAAAGAATAAAATAAGGTGAAATCGCAAGAGGTCATTTTTCAAAAATCACAGAAACTGCTTGCCTTCCAGGCACAGAGCTCGGTTCGGACAATAGCCAGTCTAGTGGTTACATAACCCGCTTTGAAGTTGAATGAATAGCAATTCAAAGTTCTGAATAGACCGCCTTTCGTGGAGGTTCGCAGCGAGCAGTTTCTGTGATCTTTTAAAAGTGACCTGTAGTTATTCGATCGCATTTTCTCTTTTTTGGCAAAAGCAAACTTTTAATTTTTAAGATATGCTTCATAAGGAGAGTGATAGCTTATCTGTGTCTAAATTTGATTCAACTTGATGCTGTGGATTTTAGTGAGCGTCACTCTGAAAAGGTGATAAGTTTCTTTTGGAACCCAGTTTATTTTGAAATAAAAAAACAGCCAAAAAGCATCGTAGGCAAATGAAATTCTGTTTGAGAATTAAAAAGGTTTTTTCAATCAATTGACAGGAGTTTAAAAACAGAAAACAAATTTGCATAATGAAAAATTGGGAAAGCAAATATAAAAAAAAAATTGTAAACAATTAACAAAATAATAAATCTAAAGGAACATGCATGTTTGTATGAAAAAAAAATGTAGAGACGACCATTGCTGAAAACATTTGTCTGTGTGCCAATTACCTGAATGCAAGAGAAAAAGATAAATCAAATGAAGAAACATAAGGAATAGTAAAGATCTTCATTTATTTTTCTAAATTAAAGTAACATGAAAGTTACTGAATATGAAAAACATATACCCTCAAAGTGCCGTTAAGCTTTTTGACATGTTTACAAAAAAAAAACTAGACCCATATTCAAAATGATAACATTTACTGGTATGTGCACCACTATTTTAAATCAAATAACATACAATACATTTGCACAGCCTCTCTCCACCAAAGGGAAAAGGGCATATTCATACAGTGTCCAGTGTACAGTATCACTTGTGTTGCATCTTACTGAATATACATGTACACATCCATAAACATACCAGTCAGCCAAGGCCATAAAACTCTGGCTACCAAGGGTCAAAGGCCAAGACCCAAAACTAGTTGTGAGGCACAAAATAGGGGAACAAAATAATGTACAAATATAGGAATATCCTTGGTCATACTCTTTCAAAATTAGTAGATTATTGAGGCTTGAGTAAACATAAATGTTTTCAATGTGAACCCTTATTCATGATCAGAGAACAGAACAATTACAATTTGAATGATAGATGAAGTAGTATTAATCACATTACACACTTGATTCATTGATTCAATTTATTTATTTTCCACATAATCAAATTAATGATACAGAATACTAATACGAATTACAAAATAAATGCACTTTTAAATTAAAAAGATAAACATGTATGGAATACATTGTAACATAATAATAATAGTCAAATAAAGAAAGAAATACACTTCTTGAATATAATGAATACATTGTAAGTAATACTTATCACCGATCATGTCTCCTTTACCACCCCCCCCCCCCCCCACCTCCCATTCACACACACACACACACACACACACATACGCACACACACACTTAGCATGTCCCAAGAATATCCCATTCCCACCAAAGCACACACATAAACAATCCTTAGTTTGCCCTCTTCATTCAGATGATGAGGTCGTAAACATCAATTGGCACCAGGGGACTTTTAACTGCATTTGCGCCCTAAGTTGGGTCATAAACACTCGAGAGCCAAACCTGCATATTCGCAGGTGGCCCAGCTGATGAGTAAAGCTAGCCTGCTAGCTTCAACACCACGATCGCGATCACGCCCGCTGCACTGCCGATCGATCATACCGATCACGATAGTCTCGTGTTTTCAGCCCTCTAATGAAAATTAGACACGTAATTTTTTTGAAAAACTGCATACTGGGGTCAAATTTTATGGGCTTTCCAATGAACTATGTTAGAAAGTGCGGTTTTCAAGACTTAAGGAGCTACAGACTAGTATCGGATTTTAACCTGCAAATATGCAGGTTGACCTTGTTAATTGTGGCAGTTTTTACGACTTAAAACCTGCGAATTTGCAGGTACCTGCATATATGCAGGTACCTGCTTATTTGGTGCTTGCTCCCCCACTGTTTACATGTTATTACAAACGTTCTGACGCAAAGCTATGCATTTTCATCGGACTGTTTTTTGCCGACAAAAAACATGAAATAAATACTTACCAAAATGTATTTCTTACCTGAACCACGACTCGGAATATGGGATCAAATCTTTATAATCCAGAGTAGATTTTTTTTTAATGGGCAAAAAATTAGGAAATAGCAGCACTTTTTTCAGCAAAAGCTGTGTGAAATTTAGGATTCTGAAATGGCCGATGTACACTGTACAACAGTGCAAGTGTGCGGTAGCCCCCAAAAATCTTAAAGAAAGAGAAGAAAAAAATCTAGAAAATCTTAAAGGGATCTAGTAACTTTGTTGACATGTTTAAAAAGTGATGAGTGGTTGATGCAATGTATATTGTTGTTATCTGATATGTCCAGTGGGTGTTACAAGTGTGAACATTTCAAGTTAAATGGACCTTATATGGCTGAGGAATGAGCAAAAATGCAAAGTGATATTCACTAACTCGTTGCACTCAATTGGTGCGCGGTTTTGACGATCCAGTGGATAATTTAACATCTGAACACTTTAATCGTAAATATCTTATTAATGGATGGGAAATTTGACAAACCGAAACCTGTCGCATGTATGAGGGAATCGCTAGAATTCCAATTTGATTTTTAGGATTTGGACAATGTTACTAAGTCCCTTTAAAAAGTGTCTCTGAAAATGTGCAATATAGTGTAATGCAAACTTAATTTCAAAGTGCTATTTATTAAGCCTGAGTCATGTCGGAATTTTTTTGTTCCGGAATCCGCCGGTGTTGCGCCGGTCGGAATCCGGTATTCCGATAAAAAAAAAACCTGCCAATGAATGATACGGAACGAACACGCACCAGAAGTAGAGGCACTGATTTTCCGCGATCGCGGTCGCGGAATTGACCATTTGAAACGGAAAATGAGTTTTCAAACGGAAAATCGCGGAAAACCTCTTTTTCCTCAAAAATTCATATTTTGTAGTAGAAAACTATCAGAAGAAAACAAATGACAAAAAAGTACAAGAAAGACGATGTCGAATGCAACTTACAACGACAAGAAATCCGCTGCGTTTATTATGACAGCCGATCTAGCGCGTGGTGCGGCGAGTACGGCATACGATCGACGTTGTAGACTAGCTACCCCGGCGCGCCCCGCACAGTCATGCAGCTGCTATCAGTCAGAGCTGCGCCGTACCATGTCACCCGTACGTGTATCATACTACACATGTACGTAATACTGCACATGGATCAAACGATTCTCAAACGTTGACATCCAGTCCGCCCTCTATCGGTACTAATGCTCCGATACAGCCCGCCATATCACTCGTATACTTTGCGTGCAGGTTATGGGTCTTTTTTTCTTACGCGAGATCCATCCGCCGGGAATTGGGGAAGTCCCCGGTGGATGGATCTCACGTAAGAAAAAAGACCCGATAACCTGCACGCAAAGTATACAAACGAATGGGAGCGATGTAGATACGGAGCGCAATACAGACAATGCGTAACCATGTACCACAGACTTATACAGTATTCACCTCTATGCGAAACTCATTAGTACAGTATTATAGATAGAGTACGAGA
This sequence comes from Echinarachnius parma, assembly GCA_037951105.1. Lineage (NCBI taxonomy): Eukaryota > Metazoa > Echinodermata > Echinoidea > Clypeasteroida > Echinarachniidae > Echinarachnius > Echinarachnius parma. The sequence goes on along the minus strand of JBAMJV010008964.1, from coordinate 48,389 downwards.
ATCGCCATTCACGGAACACTAATAAATGCTTCACGAAAATGTCCAAGACCTTCTCATTTATGATTGGTAAGATTTAATAAAACATACATGATATTATTAAGATATTCTTTATGTATTACATTGTTTCATCGGAATACCGGAATGGAGAAAACAAAACCGGAACACGCACACACCGGACGGATTCCGGTATTCCGTCCGTTCCGACCCAGGCTTACTATTTATGCAGGTGAGCTCGAAAAGTAGCCCAGCTGATAAATAGTTTTTTTTAATTTTTATTTTCCCCCTCATTGTGTCTCGTCTTTCTCTGCTCAGTTGCAGTTCATGCTTCTGTTAAGCCGGCAAGACGAGCTGCGGCTTCAGAAATGGTACACACCTCACCTAGAGAAAACCCTGAAAAGTGAATGTTAATTTTTTCCCTCTGGTTGTGTCTCTTCTTTCTCTGCTCAGTTGCAGTTTATGCTGCTGTTCAGCCGGCAAGGCAAGAGCCGGCTTCAGAAGTGGTACACACCTCACCTAGAGAAAACCCTGAAAAGTAAATGTTAATTTTTTCCCCCCTGGTTGTGTCTCGTCTTTCTCTGCTCAGTTGCTGTTCAGCCAGCAAGGCAAGAGCCGGATTCAGAAGTGGTACACACCTCACCTAGAGAAAACCCTGAAAAGTAAATGTTAATTTTTTCCCTCTGGTTGTGTCTCTTCTTTCTCTGTTCAGTTGCAGTTTATGCTGCTGTTCAGCCGGCAAGGCAAGAGCCGGCTTCAGAAGTGGTACACACCTCACCTAGAGAAGACCAAGAAGAAGATCACCAGAGAGCTCATAGCGACAGTACTCACCAGAAAACCAAAGATGTGCAATTTCCTGGAGTGGAGGGATTACAAGATTGTTTATAAAAGGTAATAACCATATCTAATCATATTTATGCTTGAGTTGAGGGTCATATGGCACATACATACGTATGACTATTTACAAAGTAGATGTGGCCATGTACACTTACATGTATTGTTTCAATATACATTGATCAATGCTAGAAATTAACCTTTTAACCTTGTGGCCCAGTCGGGCCAATAAAAACAAGATTGTTCAACTTTGAGTGGCCCTGAACCTATAATGTAAATTTGGTGGCCCCATACAAAGAAAAACATAACAATTTCTGTTAAATTTGGTTGCCCGAATGGGCCAGTATAATTTAGGATCAATGAAATTTGGTGGCGCAGAGCTAATTTTTAGTGGCCCCGGGCCAGCGGGCCTATGCTTATTTCGAGCACTGCAATGCATTCATTTCAAACTGCAACATTAAGCCTGCACCGAAAATGTGAGATATGGGAGTAGGTGAAAGACAAGATATATGTACACAAAAAAAACCTAGATAAAAATGGAGGGGGGGGGGGATCAAATAATCTTTTAATGTGTACAATTTAGAGTCATAAAAAAAATCATTGCATTGTTTTAATTGAATTGTTTGACTAATTTTGCTTAAATATTTTTATCATGTACATGATGTAGTCCACTAATCGCTGTACAACTTTCATTTTGTTCCAGATATGCTAGCTTGTATTTTTGCTGTGCTATAGAGGACAATGACAATGAGCTGTTAACCTTAGAAATCATCCACAGATACGTCGAGCTGCTCGACAAGTACTTTGGTAGTGTAAGTATACTTTGCTTTGAACTTCTCTCAACAAATATTTGTATTTATCATTAACCCTATCTTAACTGGGCTATTTGAGACCAGGTTTTTACTGGGGGGGGGTCAATTTGACCCCCCCCCTAAGATCTCGGAGACCGCTCGTCCGATTCACGCAAAATTTTGCATGGAGGTACATTGAAGTGTTAGCGACGCGTTCATGTTTTCGTTTAATCGATCCAATGTTAAATATGCAAATCATACGCATATTAATTAGCGAGAAACGCTAATTTTATGCAAAAATCCTCTTTGTCTGTAAATCACTAAATGTTGCTCAGAATATGCTGATTTTGAACATGAATATTCTCTATGACTTAATTAACAGGTTTGAAAAAAAAAAATTTGTTTAATGTATTTCTTTGTTTTTGGAATTTCTTATGTATTTCTTTGTTTTTTCGACTTATGTTTTTTATTGTTTTTTTCAATGGAAATAATTATTGACCATCATCCAACCATTTTTAGCCCAAAATTACATGATTGTAGTGATTAGAATTAAAAATAATGAAGATTCTGTCTTTTCTAGGAAAAAATCAATTTCCATAGGATTTGTACACAAATCACAAAATTTAGCGATTTTTGGGCCGACGCTCACTTACAAAAGGTCACGTGACTTTAGAACGGTATACCCGGTCGTCGCAAATTTGGTCTCAAAAGTTGCGCAAGACTTCAATGAAAAAACTCATGAAGTCACGCGGCAATATGTGCGCGCGTTACGGAATTATCGCGCAAAAAGTCAAGGGGGGGGTCAAATTGACCCCCCCCCAGTTAAGATAGGGTTAAAGGGTTATTGTCACATTTTGCTTGTGACTAGCATATTATATATTGAAGAGGGTTTGGGGAAGTACCACCAATAAGACCTTTGTAGTTGATGGTTAAAGCTATTGACTAGCAGGTTGGCAAATGAATGCAAAAAGTGATGAATGGCTGATACAATTTTGTGATCTGATATGGCCACTAATCAATGTGCACAAAATTCATGTTAAATGAACGTTATATTGCCGAGTAATGAGTGAAATGAAAAGTGATATTCGCTAACTCATTGCACTGACTTTGTACACAATTATAACTTTCCAGTGGATAATTAAAAATTAAAAAAAACTTAAATCGTAAATATCTTTTTAACCAAAGGGAAATTTGTGTCTAAGAGAACCACTAGAGTAGTTCTAAACTTTGTAAGCTTCGGGATTTGGACAATGTTACTCGATCCCTTTAGTTAAATCTTCATGTAGTACCCACAAATATCATGTGATTTTTGTTAAATCCCGGGGCAGGTATGTGAGCTGGACATCATCTTCAACTTTGAGAAGGCCTACTTCATGTTGGATGAGTTGATGCTCGGGGGAGAGATACAGGAGACGAGTAAGAAGAATGTCCTCAAGGCGATACAGGCTCAGGACCTTCTCTCAGAGGTATGTATGTGCATTGCATGTTAATTAACCCCTTGACTATGGGAACGGGGTGGGTATTGTACTAAGTCAATGGGGATTTCAAAAACTCGTAGGGAACGGGTTAATAGCTTTATTTGATCTCACCACATTTGCTGCGGTGATGATTATTCCGAAGCCTAGCTTTGATATCATTCTATTGAAAGTTGGGTAGGTTATTTCAAAGTTACATTCAGTAAGAAGAATGTCCTCAAGGCGATACAGGCTCAGGACCTTCTCTCAGAGGTATGTGCATTGCATGTTAACCCCTTGGCTATGGGAACCTGGTGGACTGTGTGCAAAGTCTATGGGGATTACAGAATCTTGAAGAGAACTGGGCCCATATTCATGAAAGCCCGCAAGCTTAGTTCCTTGCTAAGTCTATTTTAGATGGCGTGGCTACGAATTAAACACAATATATTTTAGTTGCTAACTAGGGTAAGTTAGTGGGTACCTAAAGCTTACCAAGCTAACCCCAGTTGGGGACTAGGAAATCTGTTTGTTGCTCAATAAACTGCGCATTTAAAATACACTTAGCAAGGAACTAAGCTAGCGGGGTTTCATGAATATGGGGCCTGGTTAATAGCTTCATTTGATCTCCCTACATTTGCTGCAGAGATGATTGCTCCTAGGCCTAGCTTTGATATCATTTTAGCGAAAGTTGGGTAGGTTATTCTGAAGTTACATTCGGTAAGAAGAATGTCCACAAGGCAATACAGGCCCAGGACCTACTGTCAGAGGTAGGTGCATTGCATGTTAATAGCTTCATTTGATCCTGCCACGTTTGTTGCGCTAACGATTGCTCTTTGCACTGAACTCTCTAGATGATAATTGACAGCGGTGATCTTTAACTTGTGACATTAATAGGCTCTTTTAGGCATTTCAGCGGCTAAATCACCTCCTTATGTCCATTGATTTTGAAGTTTCACTGTCTCAGATGTATTTATAAACAGGCCTTATAAATGCATTGTCCTTCATTGAGATTGATGTTTTTACAGTGAAGGGTTTTAAGCATAAGTTTGGCAGTTTGCTGATAATTAATACAAATTATGTGATATACTTTCAGCATACCTGGGTGCATGGAGCTATGTACATATATTTATATAAGTGCCAGTATACATGCGCTTCTATCTTCATTCTACTCGCTAATCCATTCTCCATTAAATGTGCATGTCAGTGTGAATGTCAGTGTGAATGTCAGTGTGAATTTAGTATGAGTCCCATTCACAATTCAGGTTTGTACAATGTATGTACATGTTCATTCTTATTAATGACTATTTGTATGCATTATCTATGTTCATACTGTAGAGGATCAGTTGATCCAAGTTCAAGCCATTGTCATAATTTGTCACATATCAGTGGATAGCGTTAACGGACGCCTGACGGAGTGCAATATTTCAAATCAGTTTGTCTTCGTTTCTTGCCCATATCTAGTTGGGCGAATGCGTTCCTTGTCAGGTGATGTTTTATGCAGCAGAGAGTTTTGTGCATGCAGCAATGGAGACAACTTTCACCACCGGATAATTTGATTTCGCCAATTGTCTATCCGTCGGGCATTCGTTTACGCTCTCCGATGATATGTGACAACACCTGGTGGTCAACCTGTGATCAACCCTAGTCTGGTAGGTTGAGAGTGAGACCATTTTGCAAGTGGATGCTTCTATTAAAAAATGGAAAGCGTAAAGCGATTTTATATCTGAATGGTTCCGCTCATGTGAAGAACTGGAGAGATCTGTGAGACATTTTGTTGAATACTTTACTTACGACCGTACTTCACTTGTCCACTGCTTCTCTGTGCCATATACATGTATAGCCCTGTCTAGAAAAGTTCTCTAGACCTTACCCAGACGTTGTCTGTATAACTGTATTACATCTGAACAAGAAATAGTGGGTGGTATTTTTGTCAAGGGTTAAATGCATGGACACAATCTTAACAAGCTGTGCTCGCACACGCCGCACTGACCTACCCGGGTAGGCTGCTATGTCCGGATGCCTTCCCAACTTTCGGGTCCTTTTAAGATGGGATAATCAGTGCTGAGTACTAATTTGTGCTTCCAAAGGTTGTCAACCTAGGCTCTGTAATCTCATAAACTATTGTGATCTCATAAACTATTGTAATCTCATAAACTATTGTGAAGCACATTTCTCCCCATGGTTAGGTGACGTGCTGGTACATACAAGTTATCAAAAAGCAAAATCAAATAAAAAATATCTTCAATTTGGAGCAGATTCAGATGGAGGATGCTAAATTATTTAGAGGTAACATGATCCATAACATGTGTGTGAATGATTGTTTGTTTGTTTTTACCGTTGGAATGTTTGGTTCTGGGACATTATAACAGGGATATGGGATGGGATGATGAAAGTGAATTCTGTCAGTTTGTTATATTGATGTATAAAGTCCAATTCAATTCAGTTCAATATTTTATTGGTCCAACTCAATGGAAAATTGTTTTTGTCAAGACAATTGAATTCTAAAGATTATTTTGAAGCTAATGACTCATTTTGATGTAAAAATTGGGATTTGCTATTGTAAAAGTTTTTTGTTTTAATATTACCACTGAGAAAGATAAAAAAATGTTTTTTTTCTTCATCTGGATGCTTTTATGTCCTTTTTCACAATGCATTTAGCCTGATTTTTATGAAGTTAATTGATCCTGGGACTCCAACTGACCCTCATAACTGACCTGTATTAAATGGCAAGTAAGAAAACAATAACTTAATAAATGTATGCATCGTGACCATCCTCTATCACTTATCCACTGTCTTTACTTGACCTGTGATACATTATAACCATCTTTGCCCATATTCATAAAAGCCTGCTAGCTTAGTTCCATGCTAAGTGTATTTATGATGATGTGGCTATGTATTAAAAACACAATCTTTTAGTTGCTAACTAGGGTTAACTTAGTATGTACCTATTAAAGGATAAACCATCAACCTTTGTTGGAGACTGGAAAAACTGTTTCTAGCACACTAGAAGTGCTAAACTGTACCATTTGAAATGCACTCAGCATGGAACTAAGCTAGTGGGCTTTTATGAATATGGGCGCTAAAGGCTCCACACTAACTTTCTTGTTATTATTGGCCCAGTCTGGCCAGTAGAGTTATTTTCTTCCAATATTTGGTGGCCCTAAAAAAAACGTACTGATTTCAAAATTGAGCTCCCACCAACATTATTTATTTGCTGGGCAGCTTTCGTCCCCTCCCTGTGACTTAAACATACCAAGTAACTTCTTGTCCTTATGATTCTCCAGTTGCGTAGCGACGGAGGGGCACATGCCCCCCCCCCCCCCCCCCCCCAAAAAACAAAAAAAATACAAATACAAATAATATTATAGAATGGGTTGATTGGTTATCTGATTGGTTGAGAGCAAAATTTGTGCAGACAATTAATTGTACTGGATGCATGAAAAGTAATGCGTCCGGTAAAAAAATCATGCGTCCGGTAAAAATTTCATGCGTCCGGTAAAAAATGTCATGCGTCCGGTAAAAAAATCATGCGTCCGGTAAAAAATGTCATGCGTCCGGTAAAATTATTTCATGCATCCGGTAATTTTTCTAATTTTTAATTTTTTGACTTTTTGGGGGGCGTAACAATGCCCATTCTATAAAACAGATGATGCGCAAGTTTATTTCGTGGGTCGGTGGAATTGTTTGCATGCGGTAACTATGGAAACTGGTCTAAACAGTTCCATAGTTACCTTGTGCAAACAATTCCTACCGACCCACTCATACCTGCGCATCATTTGTATAATAATAATAATAATAAAAATAAATAAATAAATAAAAATAGATAAATAAACAAATTAACAAACAAATAATAATAATAATTTTTAAAAAAGAAACATAAGGGAGCAATTTTTGAAAAAATAAAGAAACACATAATTGTACTGGCCCCCCAACAAATTAAATGTTGTGGTATTTGTCTACTACTCATTGTAATTGTAAACTGTAATTATGGATGAGGCTTGAGGTGTATGAAAGTATTTACATGTTTGATTATCCATTTGCCCAATAGCCTAGGACCACCAAAATGTGACTCATGAATTTTCCTGACAGTGCAAATTAAATTGTACTGGCCCCTTGCTGGCTTGCCAACATTTCAACAGGCAAATGTTAGTGTCGAGCCCTGACATTCCTGGTGGCTGGTGTATATTCCCGGTGGCTGGTTTATTTTCCCGGTGGCTGGTGTATATTCCCGGTGGCTGGTGTATATTCCCGGTGGCTGGTGTACATGTATATTCCCATCTCATTTCTCAATTCAACACTACTTTAAAGTTATTATTCAATATTGCATGCTGAACCTTCCTTTTATTTTCATTTTCAATTTCTTACAACACAAAGAGACATAATTATGTGATATAATGTGCGTTATAAAATACAATATTTGTATTATTACTTAAATTACCCAAACTACATGTAGGCGACTACATTGTGTTCCATGCACAGAACACAGGCAAATGTTAGTGTTCGAGCCCTGAAATACTTGGTGAATGGTTTATATTCCCATCTCTCTGTATATGTATTTTCGCAATTCAACGCTACAATGTTACTAAAAAACATTTTACCTGACTACATTGAGTTCCATACACAGAACTCAGCCCGCCCAACCCCATTGGGAGCTTAGGGGTTTCTTGTTGTACATTTTTCTTTTGTAAATTTCAATAATAATTTTAATAAATTTTAATTAATTGTAATAGTCGTGACATACTTGGTGGCTGGTATATATTCCTATCTCTGTGTATTTTCTCAATTCAACACTACCATGTTACTAAAAACATTTTATCCGACTACATTGAGTTCCATACACAGAACTCAGCCCGCCCAACCCCATTGGAAGCTGAGGGGTTTCTTGTTGTACCTTTGCATTTTGTAAATTATTGTAATAATGTTTGTGTCGATCCCTGACATAACTGGTGGCTGGTTTATAATATTCCCATCTCTTTTCTCAATTCAACACTACGATGTTACTGAGATATTTTACCTCAGGATTACATTGGTATGAGCTGATGTTTTTTCTGGCACCTTTGCCTTATTTGTCAATTTTGATATGTTTACTATGTAATTCAATATACTACTTAAAGGGATCTAGTAACTTTGTTGACATGTGCAAAAAGTGATGATTGGTTGATATAATGTATATTGTTGTTATTATCTATTATGTCCATGTAGGGTATTGTGTGAAAATTTCAAGTCAAATGGATGTTATATGGCCGAGTAATGAGCAAAAATGCAAAGTGATATTCACTAACTCACAGCACTCACTTTGTACACGGTTTCAAATATCCAACGGATATTTTATTATCTGAAAACTTCAATCGTACATATCTTTGTAACGAAAGGGAAATTTGTAAAACCAAAACCTGTCTCATGCTTTTTGTTGTTAATACAAACTAAACAAGGTATGAGAGAACTGCTAGATTTCCAATTGGATTTTGAGGATTTGGACAATGTTACTAAGTCCCTTTAATAATGGGAAGCCAAAGTGACAAATGCTGTCATTTTTGCTTTCTTTTAATATACTGATAAGTGCACGTTTCCTGTCACTTCTAGTCATATATATTTCCTCTTGGGTATCACTAATAATTGAAATAATCCATGATTTTAGAAACTACTACCATGTGCCTTGAAAAGACCACTGGAGTGGAGGCTACCATGTTTTCCAACGGTTCTGCATGCCACGTCATCTGAACGTGCACTAACAAAACCCGTTCTCAAACTGCTATCGTTGAGTCTGCTGCTAGATCAGGACCCGTTATATAATCTGCTTTTGTTGTTAGTGCACTCGTAGTATGCAGAATTGTTTGGGAAAATGGGATAAATATTTTATGACATACCCACACACATTTGACATGGAACTCAACTAACGTTGCTGGACAAAAAAAAAAAGATAAAATACTTGGGTGGCAAATTAAGTGGGGCAAAACACAAATGAAGGTTGATATAGACTTTGATCCAAGTCATTTATTTGCTGTGAAAATGCAAAATGTTTCATTCTTTAAAGCCCCGGTCACATGTCACTGGATAGCGTAAACAGATACCCAGCGGAGAGTAAAATTTCCAATCCTTTCGTCTTCATTTCTTGTCCATTACTTGTCGGGCGATGTTCTATCTGGTAGAATGTTTTGTGCATGAAGCAATGGAGACGAATTTCGCCACCGGTTAATTTGATTTTGCAAAGTTTCTTTTCGTCGGGCATTCGTTTCCGCTAAAAAGTAACCTTTGATTATGGGGACCTGGGATACCATGGCCCATATTCATAAAAGCATGCTAGCTTAGGTTCATTCTTAAGTCTTTTTTTGGATGATGTGGCTAAGAATAAAACCCAAGATAATGTAGGTCCAAAGTCTATAAACTACGATTAATTCAATGGGTATTTAATGGGTAATTAAAAAGGCTTACCCAGCTAACCCTACTAGGGACTAGAAACTATATCATTTGAATACACATATCAATAAACTTAAGCTAGCAGGGTTTTTTATGAATTTGGGTCCAGGTTTCCATCTGTGAAGGGAACAAGGTCTGCATATTTATGCAGGATCTTTTGGGGATTTTGGGGGTGCATTGGTCCTGAGCCCCATTTTTTTTCTCTATAGATACCAGTGGCATCAGTCTTCTTTGTAACATTAAGACTATTTTGGTACCATCTTCCTTGAAAAGGAGTATACCAAAACACATTAACTACATATTCAGTTAAACATCTTTTATTCACTCACAAGTTTATTTTTCACCATCATGAAATGTCATTTCGCTGCTCAGCGTTGCTTCTTTGAAATAATCGTGGTTTGACTATCAATACCAAAACACATCATTATTTACATATTTAATCTTTTTATCTTAAATTATTCGCTCACAAGTTCTATTTTTCACCGTCATACATTGAAATGTCATTTCACTTGCTCATTATTGCTGCTTACAAATAATCTTTGTTCACCACTCTTAAAATAATATATATTTCAAACATTATATGTGACCTTACACCACAAAATGACCGTTATGTCGCGGAGATAGTTTCTCCACTTTCTCTGTTATTAGCTGAATTAGTCAAATTTGGTTTAAAATATGAAATTCAGGATTTTTGTATTTCTTGAATGAAGGTATCTCAATCTGCATTCTGTGAAATTTTTATAGTCAAAAATCATGTTTAAATAAGTTTTTTCATCGAATACAAATTATTAGATATACATACTGCGCTTGAATGGACGCCAATCTTTGAAGTAGCCAATTTTTCCCTTGTTTTAAACTGCTTCAGCCATTTTCCAAATCTTTGGCGCTAATTTTCAGAGGGTTTGCCTTGTCTGAATATGACAAATTATATACCATTTTAAAGGTAATGAATTCTACTGTAATGTCATGTAAAAATCAGCATAATCATTTTCCCCGACTTATTGGTCGTTTTGTGGTGTAAGGTCACATATCACACTTTGGGCGTTCAACTAACTAGACAGTGATGAATGAGATAACAATAACCATCATGATAGCTTCATTATTTTTTGGTTCACAATAATCAGTCAAACTTTATTCATACTAGATATTAATCATTCATCATACCTAATCAGTGGCATTATCCATTTCTCTTTTCTAACAACTAAACTTATTATCAAAAGAACATTACAGCTTTTCTGTTTACATTAGGAGTGACATCTACCATGGTAGACTTGAAGATGTATGAAGTGAAAAGGATGAAGGATACATTTTGCAAAAGTCTATACCTGGCATATTCAGGCAAACTAAAGCACAGGTCACTCTAAGCCAAATTCAAATAATTTGGGGCTAAAATCATCTATTTTTGGTACAAAAATCTCATTTTCTTGCTGGCAGCTGGTAATTAAAAAAATGTTTTAAAGTTATAGTGAAGTTCAAACTGATTCACAATTTAAAATGGGACTAGCACGGCACCTCAAAACCATTTTTCAATTTGAAAAAATTAATTATTTATTTTGTCACCATGGATAGACTTAAATTTAATTTTAAAAAGTTGATATGCCATTGATCGATGCATCCCTGAAATCTGCAGCCGTCAAACTGACAGTCTCCCTCTACTTTTCTGTTCCATTTGCTCTGTAGGAGTTGGAGGCGACTCGCAGTGCCTTGGAGGAAATGGGTTTCCTGTAGCTCCTACCCAACCCTTGACCTTCAACCTTTGACCTCTGACCTTCAACCTTTGACCTTTGACCTTCAATATGCAACCTTACCTTGCTCACATTCATACCTCTGAAAAATTTCTTACAATGAACTTTTAACAAATCAATTCATACATCATTAGGTTGCCTTTCAAATCCGAGCATTGAAAGTATCATTTGCTTGAAATACATTATATTTATTTCCCAAATGCGAATCAGTGAGAAGTACTTTCAATTACACTTCATTTGAAGTACAACATTATAGACTGCTATTATTTGGCCTTATATACTATTGAGTATTGAACACCCTGTTATTATAAAGACAGTGTCCGTCTTTTACAGGCATTTTCAAGCACAGTAGGTAAAACATTCCATAAAACACAAGGATACTATTTACATCAAGTTGGTGTAATGTTAAAAGTTCAATGTGGAACCTCTTTATAACGAGGCCCTTGGGACCATGAAAATTACCTTGTTATAAGAGAGTTTTGTTATATGTGACCGGCTATAGCGAAACCCTGCACTTGTCGGTATTAAATTCATGTTTTGAAGAAATGGGCATTTTAAGCTCACATAATGTGTGTAATAGACTTAGGATTGTAAAATTGAAACAATCATATCTTTGCCAATTATTGACCAATTTGTTAGAACGAAGCATCTAATGAAAGCTTGTGCAGAGGCCTTTCTAATGGTATGAAAATCTACATTTTGATTTTCACCGACAAGTGCAGGGTTTCTGCTTTAGCCGGTGACATAGCTGTTTATAACGAGGTTCCACTGTACAATAAAGGATGTGCAAATGCTAAGACTAATTAAAGGTTGCAGCGACCATTTATTATTTTGAGCTCTAAAAATCAATATAATTTCACTAAAAGATATATATGTGCAAGTCCTAATATTCTCAGACTAGCTCTTAAATTGTATTTTCTTTCATAAAACAATAATCTCGCAGCTTTTGAAGTTTGGCTTGCGAAAGGTGCACAGTATCTTTAAGGGAGTTATTTTAATATTTCTTTCACATATTAGTTTGTTAAATGAAACGACTCAGATTGATGCTATGATTATCCTATAGTATACCATATCTTGCAGTTGTGAGCAATTTTGAAGGAATATGATGCATGCATACAAGAATGTGCACATTGCAAACCTATATTTCAAGCAACTGTAATATAATACATGTATGTGACATTTCCTGGAAATAAGAAAAGTGCCTCTAAACTGATATATTTATTTGATAGTTGGATACAAATGATTTGTTTAAATATAATATTGACATTTGTCTTTCATCTACCGATTGTTTATAGAAGAGCTTGTCCTGCTTACATGTAGATTGATATAAAGCAGTGCTCTTTGTAGTGATAGTCATGATATTTAAATCAAGACATATTTAATTTTATTAGAGTTTATATGGTATGTTTTGTTTATTTCTACCCCACCAGTGCCTGTAACAGATTTAACAGTACTGTTCGAGTCGCCAAAATGTAACTTTTTCTCATTTTCCCTTTAAATGTGGAGCCTTGTATTTAAGATTGAACACTTAAAAGATACTTTGTCTGTTTTTATCAACGTTTTCTAATTTAGATATTTTCTTGTTTTGTGGTATTAAGAGAGATTTATTATTCTCTTTTTGAAATGAAAATGTTTAAATAATTTGATATTCTCTTTTATAATAAAAAGATATTTACATTTGAATTTGAAAATGTTATTCAGAATAGAAATGTGCCCTAACTATATGGGTCTTTATTTGTCTACCATGCATAATATAATATGGTAAGAATATTCACGGACTGCCTGTGCTAGTAAATTAAGTCTACAATCTAAATATTGTTTAACATATATTATATAGTATATGTGCCTCGCCATCCGCAGAGGAGCCAGAAGTCGCAAGATGTCGAACCTCAGAAATCACGATTGATTTGAAATTGCATGAAAAAGTGAAAAAAAATATTATTGCCTCATACATTTCCCTGATATCTGTTCTACCGATACGCAAAATATCCAGTAAAAATATCCAGTGGAAAGGTAAAAATTAAGCAGAGTTTTGAAGCATGTTTTTTGCAGGTTTGAAAAGTTTGCGTTCCAAAATTATTTGCCACTAAAAGCGATCGATATTAAGCTCCGCCTCTTAACAACCCCTTTGTGCTAAGTTGGAATCTCTGTAGCTGTCAAGAGCGTCCAGCGCACATCGAGATTCTTTAATCCCTATTGACTGCGCGGTCGCTTGCACGGAGATTAGTAATCCAAATGGCCTCCATTGTATAGTGGCCCTATTGAGTTTGACAAAGTATGTTTATGACAATACGACCCAAGTCCTATCCAATTAACTGCACACCCCCCCCCCCCCCCCCTCCAACCTGATACACTATGTACACCACTGGTTGAGTGTGAGTATTATATAGATTAAAGAATTGGGCCCTGGAACATAACATTCATTAATCGTATGTAGAATTAATTTGTCGTACTAAATATTTAAGTAGTTCATAATAATTTGATAATAAGGCATACCCCCCCCCCCCCCCCCCCCCCACACCACAAAAAATTTTGAGCTTGTTTTAAGTTGGCTAAAGCACAATCCCACTCTTTAATATACCCTCATTTTGAAGTTGACCGAGGCTCGCCTCCGTTACTTAGACACTTGTTTCAAAATTTTCTAAGGGACATCCCCGGGCATCCCCGCCAAAAGAACGAAAACGAACCCTGTACCAACGGATCCCCCCCCCCCTCCCCTTTGGTACCTGGGGCCTCCCCCTCCAAAATGTCTAGCTTCGATACCCCGTTTTACTTTTCACGTATCAACATACTGTTCTTTGTAATAGTTTTTACATTACGCACCAGACGCAAGTTTGCATTCCTAAAATCAAACTGCCAGTCAATACCGATTAATCGAACAATAAACAGAGCCAGAGCGGAATCCCTTTTGTTACCTGAAAGTGCTCGCTATTGTATCATGTGCTCGATGTGTACAGTTTATCGTTCCAAACCCACTTAAATTGTAATTAAATCTGTTCATATCTCTACAATACATGGATAATATTCAACAGTTTCTGGAGGGAAGGTGTATATCATACATATTTACTGATATGCAAGTTTTCAAGAAAATTGAATAAAGGTTGCTACGACATTCTATTCATGCAATCGGTTCATTTGTGGCCTGCTTAAAACGCTAATTTCACTTTCGAAATGGATGTAAAGTTTCTTGAGCTATTTTCTCGGCATCTTATTTCCAGACCGTTCAATATTTGCCTTAGAAAAGCGTCAATAACTCTGCGTTGCAGAATCATTATGAGACAAACTTTATATCATATTAAAGCTTAGATATTGCTGAATCGAACTAAATACAAATCCAGAAAATCAACTTTGTCGACTTCTGGTTCTTCTACGTAGGACGGGTCACATATATGCACCAAGAATTTTTTTGAGTAATATTTCAAAAGCATGAATTGATGAGACCAAATACATAATATGAGTATAGATATCCATTTGTCATGCTTCATATCAAAATTTGAATGTTTGCTTATTAATATCTGTAAATAATCAAATTTAATCCACAATTCCTAGTATTTTATACCAAGAAAGTTTGACATATAAACACTTAAAGGGTTTTAGTTTAGTTTTGGTAAGACTGCACTTTAGTAGCCAAAACCTGCACAGTAACATTATAAACTAATAGTTATAACTCCACTATGCTCGAAAGGTAAACAAAATTACAAATGACTAAGTAAAAAGCCTGTTATCATTCAAAAAGAGCCATTAAAACACAAGAGGGCGCTTTTTAAAAAGGCATTGGTTTAAACCATTTTTCATACAAAATTATGCATGTGATGTTTTATTGATATTGATTAGATAGAGACATCATCAACAACTATTTCAAAAAGGCTTTTGAAAATTTTTGAAAAAGTGCTAGCATTTTTTTTTTTTCTCTAAAAATCATCTAATTATTTGGGCCCCAAATAATTATAAGATCAGATATATTTATTGATATTTCAGCCGTTTCTGGGTCGATTTTGACCAAATAAAGTTTATTCTGCCATTAAAATTGCATGTTCTCTCAAATTCGACACTCAGTTTTTCATTACCTCACAAAAAAATTGTGATGTGCAGCGCCCTCTCTACCAAAACTAAACTACCACTTTAAACATAAGCCATAGACATCTATAGAGACTGCTAAATGATTAAGTCTTTCATGTATGGGCATGAAGCATACATTTCTAATAATGCTAGTGTTCGCATAATGTACATCAGTGCTCGAAATTAGCATAGGTCCGCTGGCCCGGGGCCACTTAAAATTAGCTCCGGGCCACCAAATTTAATTGATCCAAAATTTAACAAAATTTGTTATGTTTTTCTTTGTTTGGTGCCACCAGATTGAGGTTTCGGGCCACTCAAAGTTGAACAATCTTGTTTTTACTTGCCCGACTGGGCCACAAGGCAAAAAGGTTAATTTCTAGCATTGATGTACATGTACATGAAGGATATATCCACTACTTTCATTTTAATACTTTCCTTCGGACTGTAGATTAAAGATAAGTGTCCTTCTTATGCAAATTCAGCAAAACATTCCATAAACCACAGGGATACTGTGTACATCCATAATTTGGTGAAATGTTAACGTTCACAGTGATGCAGAAATCAAATGATGCAACAACAACAAAAAAAATGATTGCTTTCTTACTCTCAGGCCCATTTCCCTTATATTATTTTGTTATCTATTTACCAAGTTCAAAGAAAAGTCAACATGTTACATCACACATCTTGACTGAATCACTTTGATTGTGCCTATAAACCAAAATCAATTTAATATTTGGTTTTAGAACATCAAGTACAAGCACAAAGTACAATAACGCGTCTGCAGTTGCTAGAATAATTCAAGGGTCACAGCAACCGTTTATTCCAAAAATCAATATAATTCCACTGTAAGATATTCTCAAGTCCTAATCTTCTCAGAATAGCTCTTGCAGTATTGTACATGTATGTAAATAGCATTTTCTTTCTAATTCATATTAAGTCAATAATCATGCATGTTTTGAATTTTAGCTTTCAAAATGTAATAGACAGTTTTGCTCAGTACTATTTTACTTGATATTCCAAAAATGCCTTGTGATTGTTCTCTTTCTCTATTTATGATGTGCCTTTGGATTGACTGGTGATGTCACAACCAGTCAAGTAGTCAACAATATGATTTTACTCTGGGGAGTTTTTAAGAGGTGGGGGCTCACAACATGAAGACAAACCATTGTGAAAATGTTTTTTAAAAATATACAAAACATATTTAGGTCAAACAGTTTACAAGTATTTGATGTGTACACTAATACCGATGAACAGAAGTCAACATGCACGGCCACTTTAAATCAAGAAGTGGGGAACCGTTTGCTTCACATAACATTCAATTATAATGCTAGTACAGTGGAACCTCTTTACAGCGAAAAAAATACACGGGGTGGCGGGCGGGCGATTTTTTTTGTTTTGATTTTGTGGATTTTCTGTTTGGATCATGATCAAATGCTTATAAGATGATCGCTTACAGCATTAGAGCTTAATATTAGCCCCTGAAATTTGAAAAAGAGCCCGGAAATTTGTAGCCCCCGAGATGATAAAAGTAGCCCCCGAAAGTTGGAAAAGTAGCCCCCGAAAAAGAGCCCCCGAAATAAAAATATTAATTTTTTCGCTGCCTCTTTATAGCGCGGTCTTTGGGACCATGAAAATGACCTTGTTATTTATTATATCAAGTATCTCTTTATATCGGGGTTCACAACAACAATATAAAGAACTTGAACCATCAAAAGTACCTTGTTAACAATAAGAGCGTTCTGTTATATCAGAGCTCTTTATAATAAGGTTCCACTGTTACAGTTTCACTCTTATTACAAAATCTAGTTTTTTAGAAAATCAAAAATGTTTTCAGTGAAATTAATACCTAAGGTTCACAAGTGACGATAGAAACAAAATAATACACTATGTAACAGTATCTTTAATTATCTTGCAGCATCTTGATTGAAGTAAATAATAAATAATTTTCATTTTAGGGTTTACTATGTATTTGACGTCTTAATTTATGACTGAAGTATGTACATTTACAGTACATGTGTCTCAAATTGTATTTAGATTACTGTTATTTCAAAAAATTATGTAACAAAATAAAGTTATATATATTTCAAAATTACTTATTTGTGTATTATCTTTATATTTTTGAAGATTTGTTGTGTTATCAAACTTTCAATATTTACATCTTTTCTGTTTTATTGAGGTTTGGTGAAATGATGAATATATTTAGATTGATCATTGTGTGCACGTACAGATGATTTAAACTTTCAAGTGTGGAAGTTTTTTTTTTCTGTTGAGAGTTGATACCGAAATGGAAAAATAAACATGATAGGTCAGGATTATTTGTTGAGCACTTCTGTATAAATTTTGCAGGTATGTACATTTTTATTGCATTATTTACAATACAAAGGATAAATTATTCTCTTAGGCAAAAATTATTATCAAGAGTCCTTTATTTCTTCAGACCTTCCACGATACCAAACTTCTTGCAAACCTAATTTCTTCTTGATCTTTTTCAAACATAGGGAAACAGGCCAGAAGTATATATGTGACCTTACACCACAAAACGACCGTTATGTCACTGTGGTAGTTTATCTTTTATTAGCTAAAATAGTTACATTTTGTTCAAAAGATGATATTTAGGATTTTGGTATTTCCTGAATAAGCATATCTTAATCTACCTTCTGAGAAATTTTGAGCATCGGAAATCAGATTTAAATATTAATTTTTCATTTAATCAATGTGATCTTATTACAGCACTTGAATAGACACTGATCTTTTAAGCAGCCCATTTCTCCCTTATTTTAAAATGCTTTAGCCATATTCCATATCTTTGGCATTCATTTTAAAAGGGTTTGCTTAGTCCAAATATGACAGATTATATACCATTGTAAAGGTAATGGGTTCTATTTTAATGTTATATGAAAATCAGCAAAATCATTTTTTCTGACTTATTGGTCGTTTTGTGGTGTAATGTCACATATAAAATGAAAAATGAGCAAAGAAAATGGGGCTTCTCTGGGATACTTATCCTTCGGGTTTGTGTCAGGTTTTATAATGGCTTCTGATCAACACGAGCATTGAAAACTAAGGGGTTTCCCAGATGAACAAACCGTCGCAGCTTTCTAGCTCAGGTGGTAAGAGCACCGGTCTAGCAATCCGGAGGTCTCGGGGTCGTATCACGGGGAAGCCCGGTTTTCTTTGCTCATCTTTCATTTTTTTCAAAATTTTCTGCTTACTACATGTCATTATATGTGTGTGTTTTTTGTGTATCTTTTGCCTATAGATGATAAATGGGTGATAGATTGAAATGCTTGGCATATTGGTATCGATGTATCGATTCAAACGTAGGCCTTTCACTTTAAAAATACAGAGATAATCTTTCTTGATTAATTTAGAATTCTTATTTATACACAATCAACATTATAAAGGTGTTAGGAATTACCTTCAGCTTCCGTTGCCAGTCTTACTATAGGGAACATTTACCCCGTTCAGGACGGATTGATTTTGCTATAACATGTATTTTTCCTTAGACCCTAGCCAGAGTTTTGGGGGGATCAGTCCTGAAGGGTTAACACCTTTATTTTGAAAGTGTTAATATGAATTCTTAATGGACATGTTGATATACTAATAAGTCAGATGAAGCTATCCACATATCATTTCATATCTATTCCAAAATTCCCTGGTATTATATTGGTTTTCTGATACAAAAATAATATTGGAACAAAGATAACATTATTCATGTTGTAGCTATTGAATTTGAAACAGCTATTTTTCTTCAGCAGGTGTTGAAATATACACCAAAAGTTGAATGTAACATTACATTACATTAACCCGTTCCCTTTGAGATTCTGAAATCTCCATAGACTTTGTACATAGCCCACTCGGTTCCCATATTCAAGGGGTTAATCAATTGATTAGTTAAAATCAACCATTATCATTTTTGCTTTGCTCAAAAAATTACATTTGGTTGTTTTGAATACATGAGCATTTTGGGGCTGGAATATAATAATAGTAACTCATATTAACAATTGAACGTAACTAAAACTAAGTAATAGTTATGAAAAGGCAACAACAATTTCAACTACTTGAAACAGAAAAGGTGATCCTCTATTTCCTGATTCTTAACAGCTCATTGCATATATATGCAAAAATACATGTAGCTTGAATTTGGAATCTCAATAACTAGTTTGCAGATTACCATCAAAACTGAGTTTAAAGAATTAATTCAGTGCGTGATAATTTGGGCTCTACCTATATATTTTGTTTAAATCGCATCTGGCAGAAGCATCACTTTTGACCATGCGCAGTTGAAGATCCTTTTAACTTTTTAGATTTTATTTACAAACTACATCCTTCTTATTTATCTTTTTTTCTGATACACAGGAAACGGAGGTAAACAAGAGTGTGCTGGAGGAACTTGGACTAACATAAGGAATCCAGAGGGGAGCGAACTACACACTGCAGCCATGCCTAGATCCTCTTCCCTGCAGAAATGTAATATGTGTCGCAAGCTAGTGGCTAGCTCTCTTCTAGCTTGTGACTAGCTTGCAACTAGCTAGCGGCTAGCTTGCGGCTAGCTTGCAGCAAGCTTGCAACTAGCTTGTGGCTAGCTTGCAACTAGCTGGTGGCTAGCTTGCGGCTAGCTCGTGGCTAGCTTGCGGCTAGCTCGTGGCTAGCTTGCGGCTAGCTCGTGGCTAGCTTGCGGCTAGCTCGTGGCTAGCTTGCGGCTAGCTCGTGGCTAGCTTGCGGCTAGCTCGCGGCTATCTTGCGGCTAGCTTGCAGCTAGCTAGCGGCAAGCTTAATAGGCAATCTCTGCTGAAATTGTGAGCGTGCAGCAGTTTTTAAGCATGTCATTTTCAGGAATGTCTGGAATAGTCTGCCAGCTCGACAGAGATCGCCTATTAAGTTTGTCGCAAGCTAGCCAACGAGCTTGCGACAAATCAAGATTTCAATAGCTTACTGTAATGCTACTCATTTCCAGTATATGCGTCTAGCTGTAATAGGGACCATTATTCAGTTCAGTTGTGCATTTGTGTCTATTTAAAGTATTCTTATTTGTGTCTGTCAACCAACAGAATAAAATATTTAGTTTCGTTATTCTACCGGTATCTAATCTAAATGATTTTGATTTTCCATTTGTCATTAAATGCCTTTCAAAGTGCACAATTACTAGTTAGCGGTCAAACCGTGCTAAATTTGATAACGTTAAGATTATTTTACAGTGAAACCTTGTTATAACGAGCACCTCAGGCCCATTGCATTTTACCTTATTTATATCAGATATCTTGTATCAGGGCTTAAAAGTAATAAAATACATATAACCTGGACCTGTTAAATAGCCTTGATTTATCAGGTGCATCGTTATAACAGAGTTCATTATCATTTTATAAAGAGGTTCCACTGTATTTCTGATACTACAGTAAGTAGATTTGTTATTCATGTTATTCATGTTTGTCAGCGGCTGTTTTTCAAGCTGACTGCCTGCAACCAGCAACATGAAACATGTTTAATGTAGAAATTCATTTTAATTTTAAACGGGGGCTTATCTTTGTTATTTTAGTGATTTATGACTCCACATATGCCACCCTACATACTTTTGTTTCCTTCACATATTCATATTCTGTTTATCTTTGCCAGGAAAGTATACGTTTTGATGTAGATATTTTCTTAAATCTCTTATACTTATATGTTTTAAAAACCGATACCAAGGTACGAGATGATATTTGTTTTGTAAACGGTATTGTTAAATTCAACGTTAAATTTTATTAAAAAGTATAACTAGTGTATATTATCAAGGAGATTAAATATTCTTCATGAAAAATTCATTAAAAGTCTCTAATTATGTGCATTTTTGCTCTTGAATATTGTTGTCATTCCATGGCCACTAATGGCTTTCCCTAACGTTTAAAGGGGACCACCAGGCAAAGAACAACCCATTATTATATGTTTTGGTACCGTTTTGTGATATCAAATAGATACCCAACATTTTGCAATGGGTTGTGTAATTCATAAACAAAGCAATTAATTTCCACCACTTACGGAACCACTGCCATTTCCTGGTTCCATACGGGCCAACCATTTGCTAGTGCGCCAATGCTATTCACGCGTACGTTTGTAGACAATAGATTCCCGGGCGATTCGTTCGCTCTGCACACATTGCAATTCACCGCACACATCGCAGTCTTCGCAATTCAGACCGCATGAACGCATGCTTTAGAATGGTGATGCGTTTCCAATTTGTTTTTCTTTTTTCTGGAAACATATTTTTGTGAACTTGTTGATGGAAT
Organism: Echinarachnius parma; assembly: GCA_037951105.1. NCBI lineage: Eukaryota > Metazoa > Echinodermata > Echinoidea > Clypeasteroida > Echinarachniidae > Echinarachnius > Echinarachnius parma. The sequence goes on along the minus strand of JBAMJV010008964.1, from coordinate 26,832 downwards.
GGAATACTAAAGATGTTACCTTTCTTTAATAAGAATATTATTTTTGGGTGGTGGTACCCTTTAAGTCCAACCTAACTTTAAGTTCAACTTAAAATCTTTGTGAAACACCCCCACATGATCACGAGGCTTATATGCTCTACACTGTACCCATTATTCACTTGGCATGAATTCATAATTTGACACTGTTGACGTGATCATGTATATATCATGTACATATACAAGCAATTGGCTAAAAAAAAGCCTTTGCAATAAATGTATGTAGTACAGTTATTTCGAGCAGTACAAATGTTTCCAGATGTACATGTAAGTTATTATTGTAATTTTTTTATTTATTATTATTTGCATTTTCATTATTATTATGATGTTTGTTTGTATTATTATTATTATTATTATTATTATTATAATTATTATCATTATTATCTTAATTTTTATTATCATTATTTATATTATTAATAATATCAATACTATTAATATTAGTATTATTATTAAATGTTATTATGTTCAATTCATGAGAATAAATGAATACAATTAAACCTTTTTTGTATGTGTTTTGCTTATCGTGTTGCCAAGCTAAGTTCATATTCTTTTACCATACACATGATTCACATTGGGTTTTTTTAAACTGGTGTTACATAATACAAAACATGTCCCACTACCAATGCTAATAGAGTATACAGTTTATTCACACTTACGTTACAGAACAAGATTTAAGTTTCTGATATTTGTACTGTTTGCCATCAAACTATTTTTAAAATATGTTTTAAAAATGTGTGACAGGAACAAAATGGATAGAAACAAATTGTTGGCAGATATGAAAGACTATACTTTAAAATGTTTTTACAAAATTGCAGTTGTGAAAAAACAAACATATGAACTATGGATGATGATGATGATGATGATGATGGTGATGGTGATGGTGATGGTGATGATGATGGTGGTGATGATTATGAAGATGATGGTAATGGTGACGATGAAGATGGTGGTGGTGATGATGATAGTGATGGTGATATGTATGATGATGATCACAAAGACGATTGTGTAGGATGGTGACTGATTGATGCTGGTGATATTTATGATAGTGGTGGTGATGATGAAGGTGATGATAGTGATGGTGATGATCATTAAGGTGATAATGATGATTATAATGAAGATAATGATGATAATGAAGGTGATGATGTAGTGATAATGAAGAAGATGCTAATGGTGATAAGGATAATGAATGGTGATGGTGATGATGATATTTAAGGTGATGATGATGATGGTGGTGATGATGATGATAATGATGATAAGGATGATGGAGGTGATGATGATGATGATGATAAGGAGGATGATGATGAAAATAGTAGAAATGTGGTAGATAGGCCTGCTTTCATTTTTTAAAGTCCGCCTTTAACGTGAGAGGACGCACTTCGAACACCTGAACATTTAACCATCTTATACAATACTATATCCCTTTTTAAAAAGTTATATAAATGTGAAGAATATCTTGACATAAGTAGTTGAAAAGAGAGATAAAAGAAACAGTATGCGACATTGTGTCTAATCAATGTATGTATGTTTGATCATTAATCAGTTTTGTTTTGCTTGTTAAGTAAAAATGGGAAGAATAGTACCCGTCGTAGGCTACGCCCATGGTCACACGGTACAGACAAAGACGGTTATTCATAACTTGTAAATTTCGCAAAAAATGTATAAAATATAAGATAAATAGAGGAAAAACTGAGTAAAGGAAGGATCGACGGGGAGTATCGTTCCTTATATTATAAATGACGGTAACGCAACACACAGCGCGGCGTATGGTGTCCAGACTGATGTGGGTGGGGGAGCACACCTTGTGTTGTTTCCTGTTTTGTTTATGTCCTCGTTAATATGTTGTTTTTTTTCCCGTTTTTTTTTTTCTTTTTCATTGGGGGCATAGAGCCCCCCCCCCCCCTTCCCCGTAGGTACGCCACCGCCTACACATAATTTATGTTTTTTATCGTATAAGTCGGACAATATACACCCCTGTCCCCTTTAGCAAGTATATAGCCGGCACCATGCACATAATTCGACAGAAATTCAGATCTTAAGACGTATTAAAATAGATAATACAGTCATTTGCATTGTTCTGTAATTTTATTTGGCAAATTGTACCACTTTGAAACAGGAGCAGGGACAATGCCCCCCCCCCCCCCCAACTCTTTTTACCCACCTTAAAGTGCCCCTCAAGCCAGTGGCGGATCCAGGGGGGTTTAGGGGGTTTAAACCCCTCCCCCCCCCCCCCCCCCCTCTTGGGCTGCCAAGTGAAAATGTATCAGTGAAAAAAGTGAACAAAAGTGAAAAAAAAAATCACTTACGGGGGTTCAAAATAGCAAAAAAAAAATCGCCGCTTCGCTGCTCATGGACGATGCTCTGCATCGTCATTGGGTCAACCCCTCCCCCCCCCCCCCCCCCCCCATAGCAAAAAGCTAGATCCGCCCCTGCATAGCGATGACTGAGAAAAACATCTCAGGTTTCCGGGGAAACATATTTTGCTCTATATTAGACTGAATAAAAACAAGTTAAAATGTATTTTCCACTGTTTGCCCCCTCCCCCCCCCCCCCCCTTAAAAATATATTTGTGGTTAACCGAGGAATGCCTTATGTAACATTTTCAATGTCTTGCCTATGAATCGCCCTTTCCATGTTGCCCCTCCTATAAGATGGTGCTCTTCTGCAGAAAACTTAATAAATAATATAATAATGATAATGATAATAATAGATATTTGTATACCGCATGCTGCAAAAAGCCTCCAAGCGCTTGTAATACACGTATAGTAAATAAATCAACAATCACAAAGAAGTAGACATAAATAAATAAGTTTCAACCTACACTCAAAAGTACGATAGTGTAAGGATAGATTTCTTATGCTGCTACTTCTCTATATATAGAGAAGTAGCAGCATAAGAAAATTATTTTTCGTAGCATTTTGAGCTGATTCGTTGTGTAAACTTACAGGACTGAGGGAGACTGAGTAGATGATCGCAATGTTCGGGTTGGAATTTAGTGCTGCACTAGATCTGCTATAATGCATGTAGGTGGGGGCGAGACCATGATAGGCTTTGAAAGTATAATCCATATAGTAATATAGGATTTCTCGGTCAATTTCGTAAGTTGGCCACACGAATTCATTTTGTGTGCAATGTGCATTCAATTTCGCCGATGTTGTCACCGCAGCAGTATTTTGAAGTTCAAATTCGTTTTTTAGCATTCGAATTCATATAACGATCATTCGAAAACATTTTGTTTGCATTCGATTTAAAACGTGTTTCTATTTCGTAAAATTGTCATTCAATTTAAAGCGAGAAAATTTGTGATTACGTAATACCGCCTTCCGTGAAGTCCGTTGGCGAAATTGAATGCAAATAGCGTGTTTTTCTTTAATTGAATGCTAAAACTGGTAAATCACTTGACCGAAGAGCTAATTCGTATGAACAAAATGCAATTTTGAACCACAATTGCAGGCCTTCAGCTCAATTTCGCGAAATTGAATGACACGCTTATCAAAACGAATGAGAACTGCTTACGAATTAATTGGCCGAGAAAACCTATACTAAAAAGTATTATTAATTTGTATCATGTCTTTTCTATACGCCTCGCCTTCTCATATAAATGCCCTTCAAGCTATAGAATTAGTGATCAGAAATGCAATTTCAGTGGGAAACTATAGGTAGAGCCGTTATGCTTATTATGTAACACTTCCTTTAGATACAGTAAGAATATTTTTCTATTGGTGGCAAAACCAAAGCTGTCGCATGTTTCTGTTGGTTATACAAATACAACGAAATATAATGAGAACTGCTCCAGGTAAATTTTGAGGAATTTGACAAGTGTTACTAGATCCCGTAAGGGGCAGGTCCAAGAGCCCCGCCCCCCCCCCCCCCCCCCTCCCTCACTACGCCACTGTGACCCAACATAAAGTTCCAACGTATTTTTTTTCTTCAAAACATCTCCCCAAAAAACAACAACGAAAACACACATACACACACACAAAATACTAATGTCCGCAAAATTTCGCGGATGGCGCTGTTAAAAAAATTCAGACAACTCCATGGTTCCAGTCAAATTTGGCAGATGCACGGCGGGATGATGGTGGATGTTGTCACGGCTGATGATCGATGATGATGATGATGATGATGATGATGATGATGATGATGATGATGATGATGATGATGATGATGATGATGATGATGATGATGATGATGACGATGATGACGATGATGATAATAATGATGATGATGATGATGATGATGATGATGATGATGATGATGATGATGGTGGTGATGGATGATGATGGTGATATTTATGATGCTTGTGATGATGATGATGCTGAATGATGATACAATTTATTATACATTCCAGTGGCGTACTAGTAGTAGTAGCGTGGTCGGACTGATTTGGGGGGGGGGGGGGGGCGTCACACCTGATGTATTTCTTTATTATTTTATACAATATAAATGTTATCCCTTATGTTTTTTTGTATTGCTTTTAAAATCAAATTATGGGGGGCGGGGTCCGGCGGGTGAGGACTCGGGGGGGGGGGGGGGGTGGGGGTGTGGTTGCACATCGGCCACTGTATGCCACTGACTCATGCAATGCCACAGAAATACAATATGCTCTAGATAGTTTACATTGAAACCTGTAGTCTATGGATCGGTCACCACAGAGCTGAGGTGACCAATACAGGAAGGTGAACTCTGTATTGGGCTCAGGTTGATATGATCCCTGCCTAAATTCCCTATCCGATCACACTGATGATCAATATTGTGCAAACACATGACTAGGCTCTTCAATGGACACTTACAAATTTAGTTATTTCCCCAGGACACTAAGTCTAAAGGACTGGGACGAGCTACCTCAGAACATCGTCGAACTGCCTTCTTTGGACTTGGAGCAGTTCAAGGTGGCTCTTGAAACAATTTAGTTCCCTTTACAGGAACTGTACCGCATAGAGCTGTATATAACAACTCTATGCTTTTCCCTCATCTAGATGCTGAACAGGCGTTGATGAGTATTACCATATAACTAGAACTAGAACTAGAACCGTGTACATTATAATATGTTGGTATAAAAAGATATAACAACAACAACAACAACAAGAATTCAACATGCACATATGTACATGCGATAAACACTTGTACTAGGATCAGTCGGGATCAGTCGGGATCAGTGACAGCGCATCGAATTTGAACAAAATCGAGAGTTTTTCATAAAAATAAAAGGACTAATGGATATTGAATGGAGCTGAGCATGATGTCCCTGGAATCTTCTGTAACGTTAGATAATCACGAGCTGTCTAACGTTAGCCAAAAAACTACAGATGGTGAAACTACAAGCTCAAGGAGGTAAGTTGAATTTTGCCGGACTGGTACAAGATTGCTAGCCCAGAGTGGCCCGCGTCCAGTGCCTGGCTTTAGGGTATCAACCACTGACGATTTGCTATTTCACTCACTTGTAAAAGTATTCTATTTCATGTTCCGCTGGCTTGCCGTCGTGCGTAATTATTGTTACTCATGGCTTGTTCTACGCCGTAGCTGCTGTATTTCGCACATTTTTGTGCGATAATAGCGTCTAAGCGCAGCTTGTTTTAGTGTAACTCTGTTCACAGAGTAGCAGAAGCTTTTTCGCTGAGCCTCAGTCTATGCGTTTATTGTGCTGTGAGTGAATATGATTACATTGTAAGCGCTTTGGAAGGGTTCATGTATTTCACCCATATATTTGGGTTAGTCTTAGTGTGTAATTTAGATTGATGCATTATTGGCCTTGGCCGTGCCCACTCAGTATGATGCGGTGTCCGAATATGGCCCCCCTAATATTTAACAACCGATATCTGAAAAACTATCTTTGAAGAAGCCACAAAATTTGTCAAGAACGAACTTCAAATGAAGATGAAAACAATGTCATACCTTATTTGCCGACTGTGAACGTAATTGTCCCGTAATGGCGATTTGCATTTCATTGTGTAAAAAAATCACGTTGAAAGAGGGTGCCTTAATATAAGGATGCCGATCACAAAATCTAACTTTTGATTTCGGCACAATCATGACAAACAACTTACCAGACTGTAATCTCCGAACACCAACATGTCCTCTCACCAAGTTTGAAGTTATTCCGACTGTTAATTGCTGAGATATTAAGGTGCAAAGTTGATTCAAAAACGACCCTTTTTTGGAGCTTTCAAATTACGCGCGCTTGAAACTATATGATATTGGCCGTGCGAGAACCAAATTGGAGGGGGTGTGGCTTGCGATCGCAAAAAAAGTTCGACGAAAGTTCAATTAACATGATGAAGTTCAAATGCTAGTCTTACTTTCAAGGCAAACTTCTTTCATCAATTCTACGTCAACGAATATCATTAATAATACATATTTATTTCCAAATGAACAAAACATGTTGTCCCCACAGCATAACAAGCGCATATTACAGGCTAAAGCCCCCTCTCTTTAACCACCCCCACCCCTTCCCCTCAATCTCAATGTTGCTACGCCAGCTGAAAGTAAACCTATTCAGCCTCGAGCGGCTGTGCCAGGCGTTGGCGAGACGTGTACATACCCGAAGCCACGGCGCGCTGCGGTGCAGGAACCAGCGCGGACGTTTACTGTACATAGCATGCGACACACGTAGGCACGATCGTTGTTGTTTTTGTTGCAATATACTGTAACACAGTAGCGTGCGAACTGACTTGTTTGTTCAAGTTTTTTTTTCTTTTTTATCAATGAATAACCTAGGCTTTGTACAATTCGCAAAAAAAAACACAAACACAATAAACTGTATAGTCCCTACTCTAATGTGTATATACGAACGGGTTAATATAGAAAACAAATAATACTTAGCGTCTGAAAGCGATACTATACACACTACGTAACAGTCATAACACGTCCGTGATTCATGAATAATTCATTAGCTACGTAGTGGATTTCGCGATGCTATGAATAATTCATAAGCCAAAGTACATGTCTATTTCAGTTTTTTGGGGCGTGCGTGGCTATCCTTCACCCTTTTTTGGTGAATAGGGGCTCAAAAAATTGGAAAAAAAATAACCTAGATGCCCTTAAATGCGCATGATCAGAAACTTATTGATGGAGAAATTATGGATTTTTTTCGTTTTTAAAAATATAAGGAATGTGGGCGCGGTCATGCGCAAATAAGGTGATATAGGTTGAATGCCCATGTATTCACTGAGTCACTCAAACTATTTTTCAGATCAGGCGTTTGGTGGTGCATAAGGATTAAGTGAGATTATCAACAGCGCCCCCTCGAAATTCATTGGCGCCCTCATTACATAGTCTGCCCGTTCAATCACTCGGACTTATCGGTGTTATTATCTGCCGATATCAGAGGAATCCTTTCGTATGTAAGTGTATTTGCATTAAAATATGAACAACGGTGAATTACACATGCTGCTGATTGTGATTGTGTGATAATCTGTCTTTTTATTCATGGAAAATTTTGTGATTTTAGACCGATTTGTATATGGCGAACAAGGCGAAACGCGTACACACTGTACGTACGGACATTATCGCGAAAAAAGGGTCGACACGTACGGGCCTCCAGCGGCATCCCTACTTAATATGGCCCCCCTATTTAAAAGGTCCATTTTCTTTGAAAAATTATAAACTTTTTCCAATGAAAGTGCCATCAAAGTGTTCTTAAAATCTTCAAGATAACATTTATCTACAAAATATTTGTATTAACTTGACAAATCTGCCTAATGAGCCGATTCTGAAACGATGTCATTTATACCCTTGTGCAAACAAATTTCCTATTCATTTATACACACTTGACTACGAGCGCGCAGAAGATGGTTTTTGCTTGCGCGATGAGTCTTATTGCGCTTAACCACAAAGGAAAATAGATAAGCAAAAGAAGTTCACTGCGCGGAATTATCTGTGTTTATAATGCGCTTAATCAGGTGATAAACAGGGGGGGGGGGGGCATATTACAGCACGGGCCATATTTGGTAGCCTGATCATACTTCTTCATCGTGTATAGTCTGCCTCCTTCAAACTTGAAGATTCTTGCAAACTTTTGAAGTTTTGATGATTCTTGCAAACTTGTTTAGTCATTACCAAACAGTTGTGTGTATGATACTGATAATCGTGTTAGCCCAGTGCAATGCCAATTCAAGTTCAAGTTCATGCTTGAAATTCAGCAAAATTGATCATATTCATAACATAAAGTGAAAACTGTAATTTTAGCAAAATTGATCATAACTTGCCTTAAAAATGAAACAACTGTCATTTTCAAGCCCCTTGACTTGCAGGGTGGTCATGACTGTGTCGCCAAATCTGGACCATGGAGACCTAGATTTACTAATATTTTATCATTTTATCTATTATAATAATTATAAAATGTATTCTTCTTTATTACGACGTTGTCGTTGAGTACGAAGCAAATGGCAAATGATATTCAATACTGACAAATTCCATGTCATGCACATATAACACAAACGGAATGAGAGATTACTAGAAACTATACTCTATCAGTCAATACCTAAATCCAAAGCTGAGTTTGGCAGACCATGTGAACACCAAGTCTGCATCTAAAGCAAATAAGGTACTCCACCAAAGCGTGCCAACAACTTGGCATGCATGGCTAAAAGAACTGATGGTCCATGCAATTTGTATAGAGCACTGGTTCTTTTGTTAGGCTTGCATACCAAGTCGTGGGCACACTTTAGTAGAGAATGCCCTAGAAGCTGTACTAAAAAGAGCTGCCAGATTTGTTTGCAGAGACTTGAGAACTTGTTGTGTCTCCTCCATGAAACTCCTAGAAGATTGACGGGTTACCTTGAGACTTGGCCTCTTATAAATCAAATACAACACACTGCTGCAATTGACTTGGACAGATACCAGACAGACTCATCCTCAGGGGAATCTGTGTATACAAGGAAGTCGTTGGCTATTTCTTTCAATTTCAAATGTCTCGTAACCAAGAATAACTCAGTGCTCGAAATTAACTTTTTTTGCTGGTGGCCCGGTCGGGCCAGTAAAATTAGTATTTTTACCAAATTTAGTGGCCCGAAACCAAAATCTACTGGCCCGAAAAAAATAAGGAAAAACAAAAGTAAAATTAATACAATAACTATATTGATAGTTTCAGGTACTACTAGGCAATACTTTTTTTCATTCCCCTTTGTTTCATTGTAAGATGAATTAAATAAACATGAATTAGGATGAATGTGTGTGTGTCATGTCTTTTTATTCATTGTCTTCATCAAAAATCCAGTCATACATAGCCAGGGTCTAGGTGACAAAACAAAAATGATATCAAAGGAGAAAATTCAATTTGACCTCAAAATTCTGTGCAGTGTTGTCTGAACACCTTAGACAAATAACATATTTGGACTCTTCGTAAACAGCATTGCAGACAAGTAAGACAACTCACAACACACTGTTCAAACATGATGTTGAATTTATGGGATTCATACAAAATTTGAAGAAAAAAAAAAAGACACCGTGTAGTGCTGTTGGAATGCTTATTAATACCACTGGTCTAGCATTCATCAACATACATTTTCTCACGTAAAAAATTAGTGGTTAGTACAAAAATCGCATATTGATTGGGTAGTTGTACATTGAGTAGTAATATATGAATATTCATGAGCAGCATATATGAATATTTATGATGCTCATTAGATATGCAAAATACGCAAATAACTGAAATTACTAATAACGATTTTTAATATGAAATTTTTGTTTACAACAACTGGTTAGAAAATAAGTATGGCTGCTCAAGAATGTATGAATATTCATTAGCAGCAGTATTGCTAAATTTACTTGCAACTTTTTAACTAACCAATATTTTGTATGTCGGGCCACCAAATATTTTTTTTACTGGCCCGACGGCAATTTTTAGTGGCCCCGGGCCATCGGGCCTATGCTAATTTCAAGGGTTGAATAACTGCTTGAAATAATCTTTCCTACCACAATTTCTTCTTTTTTTTTTTCACTCGCTTTGTATTTTTTTGTCTATTCAAAGTTTTGCCCATAAATTATTAGACCAGACAAAATACTGTACAACAATTTTTTTTTGGAAGAACCTGCTTACAAATTCTATTGTTTGTATGACTTCTTAACTTTTAATAGCATTGCGCCCTCTATTGATCAGAAAAGTTTTCCAGTCATAAATAAAACATTCTTATCTAGTTCAGAATTTTGTTCTTGGAACTATCAAATATTTCAATACTAAAATGCAACAATAAAAAATGGGAACTTTGACCTCTTGCAGGGAAAGAATAAATTTTTAATTTTTAGAGAAGAGGGCTACTTTTTCAATCCGATGGATATCCCATAATATTTGACATAATGCCCTATGGTAATTTTAAGGACTAGCTACTGATTTTGGGGGGCTTGTTTGAAAAGTAGGGGGCAAAATTGCCCTCAGCCCCCATGTATTCCCTACCCTGACCTCTGGGCCACCAAACTTTGGTAATATGATTTTTTTTACTGGCCCAACACAAATTTCTGGTGGCCCCAGGCCATCGGGCCTTTCTAATTTTGAGGCTATCACAGATTATTCCTTTTCACTAAAGCACTAAGTCAAATAATCATAATTTTCTTGACTAATTTTGCTCATAACTATCACAGAATAGTCCTTGTATTCAGATTCTTATAGTGAACAAAACATTTTGCCAGGATGACCTACTTCCTTTGTTTTTAAAGGGAACCACCACCTATAAATAATATTCTGATAATTTGAAAGTATTCCAATCCAACAAGTTCAGAAAAATAGGTTCCCTGACAAATTATATTGAAAAAGCCACCTACTGAAGCATGTGTTTATCGGTCTGCAGAAGAAGACTATCTATTGTCTAGGAAATACACATTTTCTGTGGTTCTAGTCTCCACAGGGTGGCCCCCCAAAAATGGAACGGGGCAACAAATGTATTATGTCCATCGGATAGGGTGTCTTTTCAAATAAACAACAATACCGAGAACAGTCAATTTGGTCGTTTAGTTTTTGTTTTAGGGCGCTGTGAGTGACACCATGTCAGGTTCTCTTTTTTGTCAATTTTTACCGAGCCAGTGCTTGATAAATCGCACGTACCGTCTTTCATAGCGTTGAATAACGCGCGTCATTGTTAGTGTGCACTCAGTCATGTGCCGAGAGAATGGGCATGGTCGTTCAATGGTATAACGGGCAGGGAGTGTGATTTAACCGGCACTGACTAGGTACATATTGACAAAAATGGGCACCTGACATGGTCTCACTCACAGCGTCTTAAAACAAAAACTACATGACCAAAATTACTGTTCTTTGTATCGTTTTTCATTGGAAAAGACACCCTATCCGATGGACACAAGTCATAAACATTTTGGTACTTTATATTGGGAAGTGCCCCGTTCCGTTTTTTTTGGGCCACCCTGTATATAAATCAAATAAATTTGTAGTAAATCGCAAACGGTTGACGCGTACGGAACCATGAGGCCCTGTTGGTTCTGTAAGTCTTGTTGATTTTTAAAATAAATTCCACAGACCACAACCCGTTGCAAAGTGTTGGACATCTATTTAATATCAAACAGTTGCACCAAAAAATATAAGTGTAACCCTGTGTTGTTTTTTTGTTTTTTTGTTTTTTTTGGTGGCCCAATCGGGCCACCAAACTTTGAAATATGAGTTTTTTACTGGCCCGACAGCAATTTTTGGTGGCCCCGGGCCATCGGGCCTATGCTAATTTCGAGCATTGTCAAATAGATACCCAACATTTTGCAAAGGGTTGTGTAATTCATAAAGGAAGCAATTAATTTCCACCACTTTTCAAACAGTGCATCAAAAGCCACACTATTTATGATACAACAACATGAACATTGTATTCTAGACGTAGACAAGACCGATTCTCGAGGGAGCGAAACAATTACCGAGAGGGGGAAGGGTGATGGGAAGGTGTGATCGTAGGTTGGTGTCCGCCCGTGCACGGTAAGGGGGATATTGCAATATTTAACTTGAAATCATGCTATCTGGTGCATTTGGTGAAGGAAATTTGACTTGACATGAAGCAAAATCTTATTGCACATCGAATAAAATCAGCCAGGACGTGGACTAGCTACCACAGAATTTTTAAAATTTCATTTTGGCCGACCTCGCGGCCCACCTGAGAGAGCTTCGCGGCCCACCAGTGGGCCGCGGCCCACCGGTTGAGAAACGCTGCTTTAAAGGGTACCACCACCCAAAAATAATATATAAAAGGTTACAGTCTATTCCATCAAAGAAGTTCAGAAAAATATGTTTCCAGAAAAATTATATAATTGGAAAAGGCATCACTATATTACTACAACACGTGTTTATGGGTCTGCGTACGAAGACTACCTTTTGTCTAGAACAAACGCATCGTCCATGAGTCTATTGTCTCCAAATTTACGCATTAATAGAATTTGCGCACTCGCGGACGTTTGGCGTGGTAATTAATTGTATTGTTTATGAATTACACAACCCTTTGCAAAAGTGTTGAGAATATATTTGATATCACATTGCCTAGTGGTCCCCTTTATATTGTTGGTGGAATGGACTACAACTAGTATTACCTTTTATTTAATATGAGGATATTAATATGAGGATATTATTTTTGTTTGCGTTGGTTCCCTTTAATGTGGAAGGCATAGTTTGATATTTTGCTTTGATATGTGTGTTGTCTGTTGCCTTGAGATTCCTGAGAGTTATCAAGGTCTGGCATTTCTGAGCTAGGAATGTAGAAAAAATGTCTGACATCTGGTTGACTGTGAGAGAGAGTAAGATAAGAGAGAATATTTCGAGAGAGGGGTTCCCCCTTGTACGTAAAGGGGGGGGGGGGGGGCAGGGCAAGGAAGCTAGAGCAAGGGATGGACAGTGGAGAGAAGAGATAGAGAGAGAGAAAGATAATTGGGGGGGGGGGGGGTGGGGGCTGGGGTCTGGGTTTGTATGGTTAGCAGGCCAGGCAAGGGATAGAAAGACCTGCTAAATAATAAATCATACATGTAATATATATACTTGATTCATATAGTGCCTTAATATTATTGATCATCACCTCTATTAAGCACTTTACAATTATATTATTACCCCGGTCATGGGACACATTCACAATCAATCAGCACATGAAGTGCACTCTCTCCTTCTTTGGAGCAAGGGAATTGGTAGCTGGAGGAAACTAAACATGTTGTGGATTTGTGACACACCATTATCTAGATGATAGTTATCTAGATAATTCACCTACGTATGTGACAGACAGGCTACAAATTATCTAGACAATTCAATTATCTAGATAATTGGCCCCATTGTGACACTGACTATTTTCAAAATATTTGTGTGTCATGATCTAGCATTTTTATTGGAAAACCCATTCAAAACTTTCAAACAAAACTAGTAAAAACAGTCTGCCACCCAACCGACAGCCTTTCATTCCCTCCTCTCTATTCCCTATATGCCCCCTTCCATCTACCCTCTTTCCTCCGCACACACTTTCTCTCTCTCTCTCTCTCGCTTGCCTTCACTTCTGCTCCCCTCTCTCCACACGTGTCATGGAGAAAGAGGGGAGGGTGACTGGGGAAAAGGGGGGGGGGGGGTGGGGGGGGGGGGGGGGGGAGAGGGGGACAGAAAGAGAAGATTATGGATGAGTGAGAAAGAGAGTTGCATTTGTTAGAATGTGGGCCAGGGGTGTGTGCCCAGCCCTTCATTTCCCTTCTCCCCCTCCTCTCCCTCCCCTTCCATCTCTCCACTCTCCTTTACACAAACACTTGCACTCTTACTTCCCTTCTGTCTGCTCCCTTCTCTCCACACGTGTCATGGAGAAATAGGGGGGGGGGGTGAATGGGGGAAAGGGGATGGGGAGGGGAACAGTAAGAAAAGATTATGGATGATTGAGAGAGGGGGAGAGGGTTGCATTTGTCAGATTGGGGGTGGGGGTGCATACATGTGTGAAGCCAGCGTGCAGAGAGATCTGGTATGTGGCAGAGAGTGGAATCATGGAAGAATGGAAGGAGGTATGAGGAAATATGTGAGAGGAATGTACGAAGGAACGAACGAACGAGGCTGGCAGTGTTCCGTTCCCACAGTCAGGGTTGGGTTAGGCTGTTGGCATTGGTCCTATCCTATCATCACTCAGCTCAGCTCCCTCAAACTTGTCCATGGGTTTTGTTGTTGTGGAAGTACATCGTACGTAGCTCTCCCGAACTGAAGTTGCACATTGGAAGTTTTCTATGACTGCATGAGGGAGAGAGGATATGTTTGTGACATGGTTTTGTGCAGATGTGATTACCAGTGGTGTAATACTAGATGCCCAGAGATTCATGTTTAGACCATTGTTGGAGCATTGGCTATCCGTGGTTACTTGATATATCTTGTGTCTGCTAAGCTGTGTACAGACCTGCTGCATCTTGTATTTCATGTACTACATACGTACGTGTACATTTAATTATATCAGGCTGCATAGCCTGCATTGGAATTTGGTCCTGTTCCATATTATCTCTCTGTGTTAGGATCTGTACGTGAGGTAAGTAAGGAATTTATACATTAGATATATTGCTGTATCGTTTGTAAGTGTTGTCTAAATTTCAGAATATGCCCCTCCATAGATTGGTGAGAAGGGGATGTTGATATTTTTGATACCAACTGGACCAGCTAATTATAGTAACTTGTTGATTCACATTCCTTGTTTAATGGATTTAGAGTTTTACTTACGTGACATTTCTTTGCACTGACATTTTTTGAGTAAATGTACCCTCTCTGAGGTGTTGATATCCATAAAGGTCATCTTTCCTGTATCATATATGTACCCAAAACTGTTGTTATTTATAATAAACAAAACAAGAGTTGTTATTGTTTGCAACTTTTGAATTTAAAGTTTTTTTCAACAATGTCAACAATGAAATGCTTGTGTGCATGATAACTAGTTGCTCAACTATTTGTTGTTACACAAAACTGCTCAAAACTGTGTCATGAGCATATTCTTTCTTCCTTATTGTTAGTTTTTTTAAAAATTTTTTTAAGAGGGTTGGTGGATAAACAAAAATAACTCATTGAAAACAGGATTTTCAATAGATAATTAGATACAAATTAAAGTTCATTTTAAAGAAATTAAAACAAAGATGTACAATCTACAGAATAAATGTCAACAAAACATGACAAAGGAAGAGCGGGAGCTGCAAATGTAATTAATAAATATATTTTTAAACATCTATAGCTAAGTTATCACTTTTTTTCAATTTTCAATTTCAATTTCAATTTAACTTTCAATTTTATTTTTGTTTCCAATAAAATATATACATATCAATTACAATCATTTACAAAATAAGGAAATACATATATATATTTAGCATTTGGAAATATGCATTTCAGAAATTATTTTTAAAAACATGTTTAAAAATGTTGTTTTAAACATGTACCAAGTAACCAAGCCCGACAGGCTGTGTAGTAATGAGTCTTTAATTCAAGATTTCTGATTGATTTGTGGAAAAATAAAAATGAATTTGAATGTTATCTTTTTTACAGCCTTTGAAGTTTAACATCTCAATATCTTATATCAAACACATATTGTGAGTGTCTCTCAATTGTCATTCTTTAATGAAAGGGGATTAGTGGACAATGCATGTAAATAGTGCAGTACATAGTCATAGGCCTACTAGCTGTCTGATGATTTCAAGGAAGAAATGGAGTAATATACATGTATGTAGTACTTGTATTTACTGTATTTTTTTTACTGGGTAATATCATTCATTACTAAGTACTATGAGTGTGGTTTAATGTTATTAATCTCATATGGATCTTGGTGGGTCAAATTCACCCTGACTTCCAACTTACTGTTGTTGTTGTTTTTTACTTCACATTTCAGTTTGGGAATCGGCGTCAGGTTCTTGAAGCTTGTTCAGAATCAGAAGAAAGTTGACAGCAGATGGTGGACAAGTTAAAATGCTTGCTACAGATGGCAAAACGATAATCGTTAAGAAACCGTCTTTTTCGTATTAGAAAAAAAACTGTGACTTGAGAGATACATGTATAAAGCAAAGAAGAAAAAAATGACTCCTGTTGCAGTTATAAAGCAAGTGAATGAAGGGTGTTTCTGGAATTCTGAATTGAATTTCAGCGTGATGACCTTTGCAATTACAGAGCTGAGGGGTTAGGGGAAATGAACAGTCCAGTGTGGGGATCTACAAGTAGAGGAGGTGCGGAGCCAGCACATCCAGCCGTGACTCTGTCACCTTGCGGCCCAAAGCAGAGACTGTTCCTCCACAAGGCACAGGGCAGTGACGATAGCACCATGCTGCACAAACAGAACCTTGGTGAGGACATTCTTGCGGGAATGAGGGGCGGTGGCACCGGATCGCCGGCCACTGCTCGGTCCAACCACCTTGGTGTGGGACACATCAACACCGGCTCCAAGAGCATGGACGGTTTGAACTCGAATTATACCAGTGGGCTGAGTGCAGACTATCCTGCATTCGCACGGACCAAACAGTATCGAAGTATGTCGAACGACGACGTGAAAATGGACACGATGCCATCCAAGCAGATGCCAGGGGAGCCAAGGAATTACATGGAGGCGGCAGCAGCGGCTATGCAGACAGGGAAAGGGTCGAGCATCATCGATAACTTGATGAAGGAATATCAGAGAGGGAACCTGTATGCGCGGCAACCAGCAGATCTGCTCCTACCCAATGTCAAGCAAGACCCCAGTCAACCTACTACGCAACAACAACAGAATGACTTGGTATTACACAGAGAGAACAGTGCACCACAGTTGAGTGGGATGAGAGAGAGGAGAATGATGTCCCCACCTGACTACCCGGGCCAGTCACGCTTCTCACCAAACATGGATCTTACTCCAACAGGTACTCCCCGCTCGTTATCCCCACAGTCCGCCGTGTCCGATGTGGACTTTCCGACGAGTCGAAGCAGTCGCAGCCTTTTTTCTTCCAGAGACTCCTCCGCCTCCGTTTTTTCAGACTTTGACGCAGGATTGAGCCTGAAAAGCCGCAGAAGACATTCTCCCCTGTCGACATCCTCCCTGATGTCAGACTTTGACCTGGGGGGCACGGGCCCTCCACCCGATTACCCAGGATTTAAGCGCACGCCCTGGCAGAGCCACTCTGGGAGGGAGTTCCGTTCGCGTAAGGAGAGCGCGACTGTCGATCACAGTCGTGCCTCCAGCTTTGGATCCTATCAGCATTCCTTGAACTTGAAGCGGGTGTCGTCTGAGACGAGCTATGGCAGCAGCAAAGGAAGGTAGGACTGACTCCCGGCCAACATACTCTTTGCATGCCGCTCATTTCACGATTGAGATTGACCTTGAGGCTTGATGCATGGTGTAAAGTGCATGGACCTTGCCAAGCATGTTCCCAACTCTCCACCCAGCGTATGTTGCAGTATAAAGGCTATATGCCTAGATATGCATTTCTTAGTGTCAACTTTGATGCATCTATTGTAATATGTTTTCTTCTTAGCTTTGCTTCCTTTGCCTGCCATTTTGTAGAAAGTTTACTAACATTCATATTTTACACATTCAAAAATGTAGGCCCTATATTGACTAACATTCATATTTTATGAAAATGTATGATATTATCTTGATAGTTGGAATGTTTTGTTTTGGTTTGCAGTTTGCATCAAATGTATTTTTTAGTGATGTTCAGCCTAATCCTAATCCATTGTGGTCAGAATTACCTTACTTTGTTATTCAAATTGAATTCCTTTTCAATTGGAAACTTGTATTCAAGATCAATTGATTTTTAATTATCTCCATTACCTCTTGGTGTTAGGTTAGGTTTCACTTACAATACATTCATGTACAACATCTGATTTGATTTTGTATGAATATATGGAATAACTGCCAATGCTGAATGGTGTTTTTACAAGAAATTGCTCATGTACTAACAGTGGCGTAGCGTGGTTGGAATGATTGTTTTTTTTCCTTCAAAATTATTGGGGGGGGGGAGGGAGGGGCACATGCAGGCCCCCCGTGCCCCTCTGTAGAGCTACACCACCGTGTACACACCTTCACATAGCAGATAAGACAAGCGCATACCTTTTAAATGTCCCTGACGAATGTAGAACACAACAAGCTATCTTGGACTCGTCTCATTTGCTCTGCTCGTTTGTCGTTTCCCCATGTGAGGTTAATTAAAATTCTTTTCTCCGACGTGCAGCGCTTCTTTTGTGTTTGGCTGATGAGTACGCAGTGCCTCAACCAAGGGTTAATCAACCTGATTCTATCTAGTGCAGGGGGGGGGGGGGTGTTTCACAAAGATTCAAAGTTGAACTTAAAGGCCAAGTTGAGTTTTGGTAATTTCCAAAGTGCCCCCCCGACATCGATTGTAACGGATTTGGTTGATTTCAATTCCATATGAAAGATCATCGAAAAAAACATGGGAAATAATAATAATTTCCATTCAAATGCTCTAATTGTTATGAAATTTGCTTTCAAAATATCATATAAAAGTGGTTGACGCCCGGGTATCACTTTTCAGAACCGCTAGTGCGAGGCACTAGCGTTCTATGTTCTCCTAATAAAAGACTGAAACCAAATATTTGTGTGCACGCTAATTGTGCTTAAAACTATACATATGGGCAATTCCACGACATAAGGGACATAGATGCCAAAAATTCAAAATGATGTTTGGTTCAAATAACTCATATTTTTGAATAATACATGAGTTGAAGTTTAAGGAACGATAATTTTTTTTTTTCAATGACGGCCATTTTTTTTCTCAAAATGGCCATCAAAGTATAAAAGTAGAAAATATGGTGATGGGAAAGATAAATTCACATACATTTTGCTATCTGTAAATCTACTAAACCATTACTTCTATTGATAAACTTTCACATGAAAAGAGTTACCAGAATAACACTTTACCAAATGGTATGAAAAAAATTGCTGGCTTGATTATTGAATTTGACAAAAATCTTGATTAGCTCAGTTTACCATAATGGATGTAACGTCAGTTACCAAAAACAAGGATTTTTTCAATTTATTCCACAAAGAAGTTGATATATGGGATGCTACTTGAGATTTGTTATCTTTGACCAACTCTCTTTCTATCAATAGAAAAAAAATTGGGATGCCCACATACCATTGGTAAAAATTGGCTCTTCAAAGTGTGTAACGTCAGTTACCATGTAACGTCAGTTACCATAATTTAACATCAATTACCATAATGTAACAACTAACATATGATTTACAAATGGAACAATGATAATTGGATAGATTCATAAACCTTCAGGAGGCACTTGCTACATTGCTTAAGCCAGTTATTATCATGTAAATCAGTATAAAGTTCTTTCAAAAGACTAAACATTATGATGGAGGGGATGTAACGTCAGTTACCAAAATCATGGATTATAAAAATCTCATTTTAAGTTAAATTTTCTTTTGTTTCTCTGTAAGTTTTATCTCCCAGTATGTGCAAATAGGGTGGAAAGCCCTTAATTTATCTGCTTTTGTTAATAAAGTGATGTAAAAAAGGCAAAATCTTCTCTTTATTTATGTGAAAGGGCAAAGGGGCTTACCCCTTAGATCCCCACATCCCATATCCATTCCAAATCATTGATAAATCATTGTTTTGAATCTTAAAAGTTAATATATTTAACATTAAACATGTGACTGGTATGGTATGATTCATGAAGAATCAACAAATTTGTTCTACAACCTAAACCTAATTTACATGTGTAACGTCAGTTACCACCCATAGGTACAGTACATGTAAAACGTCAATAAGCCCCATAGGTCCCGAGTTCCCATTGTTTGATCTTTTGCTAGGTAGATATCAGTATTTAACATTTCACTAGTATGATATAATTCTTGATGCAGTGTAAAAACAGTGATAAAATCAATTTCATGTAAACCCCATAGACAAAGCATTGTAACGTCAGTTACCGTAACGTCAGTTACCAGCATGCTCACAATAAACTTTCCACAGAATTAAAAGAAAATGGACAAAGGTCTCCTTTCATTTGTGTATATGTTCTTGATGGACCAAGGTATTAAGCCATACCCTAAAAATCATTCTAACAAGTTAAGGAAATTAAATATTTCAAACTGATTCCAACACATGATTTTTCATGTGTTAAGCCTATGGGAAGTGTAACCGTAACGTCAGTTACGTAACGTCAGTTACCGACATGCCTTCAGTAAAGTTATTACAGCATAAAGGGAAATGGTGCTAATTGTTCCATATTTGGTACATCTGTTCCTGGGTACCTAGGGATGATGTCACATCAAACTCATCATTCTAGCAGGTCTGGGACATGAGATATTACACTTTGATTCAAGACCATAATTTTGCATGTCTTTTTTGCGTAACGTCAGTTACCGACACATTTTTGCTCGCTGTTCGATAAAAAATGCAGTTTTGGTGAAAAAATTTATACTGATTTCTTCACTCTTATCAACTATATACCTGTATCAAATAATAACCCCCAAGTATCTTTATTTACATAACTACAATGAAAACAAAGTTGTAAAAATCCTACATTGTAACGTCAGTTACCATGGAATTGCCCTTATGATACGGTACTTACCAGCAATTTACTCTCCAATATGTGATCCAACTACCGGGTGGATTAAGATTATGATTTTTCCTTCCATTCCGCAAAAAATCAGTGATATATGCGCCTCATGGACCAGTCTCTCCGTGTGTTAGCGCGACTGTGAACGAAAGGCGAACGAATGCGAATGGGGCTTGCGAGTTGCGTCAACGGTAGTGTTGGAGTCATACTTCTATGGTTGCGATACATAATATACACGTACTACTGTATAGTATTACCGCACACAGTGACTGCACTACAGTCCCGTATTACCGCACACTGCAATATACAGTCCCGTATTAGGACCTACAACGCTAGTGCTTCGCGCCGAGTTAATTTGACACTTCGAGTTGTAACGGCTCTTTTTGAATGATAACAGGGGTTTTACTTTGTCGTTTGTAATTGTGTATACTTTTCGAGCATGGTGAAGTTATAACTATTAGTTTGTATCGTAATCGTGCAGGTTTTGGTTACTAAAGTTAAGTTTGACCAATACTCAACTATCCCTTTAACCTGTTCACTACGAGATTCTGAAATCCCCATCTAGACTTTGTACTTAGCCAACCCGGTTCCCGTAAGCAACCAACTTTTATGGAAAGCCGTTTCTTTGTAAAAATTGTTTGAACCTGTCTTTTAAACATACATTTGATGGAAAATAGTAATATGGAGTAATAGGAGCCTTCAAGTTATTGATACTTTTTTGTTGGAAGATTAAAAGTTATTTTGCTTTTGAATATGTTTTAATTCAAGGCTACAAATGGCTTTCCATAATTGTTAGGTTCAACTTAGAGTTAAATAATAATAATAATAATAGACATTTATATAGCGCATATTGCAAAGAGCCTCTAAGCTCTTAACATATTTACATACAAATTAACACAATTAACAAAAACTAAATCTTTAGAGTATAAACTATATATATAAACAAAATTAACTATCAGGAAAGGCTAACTTAAACAAATGAGTTTTTAATCTTGATTTGAAAGTATCTACATTGTGTGAAGTGCGAATGTTGAGGGGTAGATTGTTCCACAAGAAAGAAGCGGCGTAAGAAAATGATCTTTCACCATAGTATTTTGAGGTAATTCGTTGTGTGCATTCCAGGAGTGACTGAGTAGATGATCGTAATGTTCGAGTAGGAGTGTAGTGGTGGATTAGTGAGTTAAGTTCAACTTATAATCTTTGTGAAACATCCCCCCCGGGGATGGTGATTACACACCAAACAAGTCATTGTTACTGACAATTTTGAAGAAATTCTGCAAACTTCAAGTAGGGAAAACATTGAAATTATTTTTTTCTGGGCTACTGTTCAAACTTGCCTGCATGAAAATCACACTCTTACATATATGTTTTGCATTGAACTCTATGCCCATTGACAGGGGCTCTTTTTGGCATTTTGGGGGCTAGTCTCGGCTATATCAACCTGACCCCCCCCCCCCCCCCCCCCCACACCTGTATTTTTTTTCTCACTTCAGTGTTATCACCATGTAATACAAAATATTGATGATGCGCTGACTGGTCTAATTTGTAAGGAATTTGAAGGAAGTATGTTTTCAAGGTAATATTTAGAAATTTGTATAAATACATACATACATGTGTGAAGAACTAAAAACAGATGTGTCAATCCGCATGACAAAGATGTTTTGCAATTGGCCATTAAAAATTACAAGTATACATGTGTTTTTATGGAAAGAAGTTTTCTTTATAACGGAAGGGAATTTTGTAAAACCAGAAGCTGTCCCATGCTTCTATTAGTAATTATAGAAATACAACGATGTATACATGTGAACTGCAAGAGTTCCAAGTTAAGTTTGAGGATTTAGACAATGTTTAATACTCGATCCCGGCTTTAACATTCCTTCAGTTCATGCAGTGATTGCAGTCCAACTCTGCTATACATACTTCTATACACACATGTATGTGTACATACATACATACATACATACATACATACATACATACATACATACATACATACATACATGCATCTATAGAGCTAGAGAGTTATTGAGGTATAAAGATAGAGCTCATGCAACATTGGAATGGGGGGGAGCCACATAGCTAAGGAGTCAGATACACAGGGTGTTGACATAGGCAGGAACATGCCAGGGATGTTAGGTATCTAGAGTGAATGGATGCAGGGGTCACCAGTGGGGGGCAACTGCTTGGACCAGTATGAATGGGTACACTACAGTCATAGCACTTGCCCGATTGGTTGCCCCGGGCAAGTCAAAATTGATGTCGGGCAAGTACAATTTTGTATGTGCTAGTTTGGTCGCCTGATCAGGCACATCACATTTCTGTTTTTGACTAGGAAATAATAATAATAATAACTTGCATTTATAACGCGCTTAATACAGGGTTTCTAAGCGCAAGTATTATTACCCATGGTCATCAGGTACAGTTCAAACCCACACAATGATATTGCATACTTTCTCAACTCCCTGGGGAGCATACTAGCCATATGCTGCCAATGTCGCGAAGGCTAATTGACACCCGACCATGGTACCCATTTTTACGGCTGGGTAGAGAGCAGCAATGTGGGTTAAATGCCTTGCTGAAGGACAAACGGAGTGGGCAGGGTTCGAACTCAGGATCTCACGATCAGAAAGCGCGCGCTCTACCAATCTTGCCACACCACGTCCACAAAGACAATTTTATCATCAAGTGTAGATCCATCTAGAAGATCGGGCTACCTAGCAGAATTATTAATCTGTTTCTTTTAACATTGTTTTTATGAACGTAAATTCATGGAGTAAATTTTCTGTTCCGGCAAGTAAAATGTTAGTTCATTCCTGCAAGTAGAAAGGAAAGTTAGTGTGGAAGCATGGGGGGAGGGGCATTGATATTATGCACCATGGAATGCCATCATTTGGCAGCAGTATGAATGATATGAATGCGTGGGAGGCAAGCGGCACTTGATAACATTGGTTTTTATGCACCATGGTGGAATGCCCTATCATTTTGGCTAGTATGGAATGGAAAGAAGAAACAAAAAAATGACTATATAACTATATTATAAATCCATAATAAATAAGTTAATTAAACAATAAGTACAGATACATAAATAATAATAAGTAATAATAACAAAATACAAAATACATGAACAAATATATAAATGATATATAAATAAAGTAATTTAAGAAAAATACAAATAAATATAGTGATGGCTAAATAAATAAATCAATCAATCAATAAATCAATAATAAATCAATAAATAAAATAGACCATCCCTCCTACTGTGTTGGCAGCTTGATGTGTGCGCTAGGTAGTCCTACATCCAGTGCATTCCACACATTTGATCCCAGTGTCTGTCCTCTCTACACTCTCGGCTCTCTCACACATTCTGGGAAGTGTCGAGGAATAGTTGGCATTCTTGTAGCAGGCTGAGTTGATCCAGGGAAAAAATTAATATTTGTATTTCGGGGGCTCCCTATCTTCTTTTATGGAAGTTTTGGGGGGCTACTTTTCCAACTTTTTTTCTTCTTTTTTTCGGGGGCTCTTTTTGGCATTTCGGGGGAGAATCCGCCCGCCGCCCCTGTGTATTTTTCCCCCTGTGTTGATGCATCAAGATCATCGGCAAAGGCTCTGTAATACCCTCAATCATGAACATTGAATGCAGTGGAACCTCTTTATAACGAGCTCTGTTATAACGAGGTACCTGATATAATAATTCCACACATTTCATCCCAGTGTCTATCACTCTATCCACTCTCGGCTCTCTCACACATTCTGGGAAGTGTCGAGGAATAGTTGGCATTCTTGTAGCAGGCTGTGTTGATGCATCAAGATCCTCTGCAAAGGCTCTGTAATGCCCTTAAAGGGATAGTTGAGTATTGGTCAAACTTAACTTTAGTAACCAAAACCTGCACCATTACGGTACAAAGTAATAGTTATAATTTCACCATGCTTGAAAAGTATACACAATTACAAATGACTAAGTAAAACCCTTGTTATCGTTAAAAAAGAGCTGTTACAACTGAAGAGGGGGCTATTTAAAAAAATCACTGGTTTTAGCCATTTTTCATACAAAATTGTGCATTTAATGTTTTGTTAAGATAATGATTCAATAGAGATATCATCAACGACTTTTTAAAAACCTGTTCAGATTTGTTTCCAAGTAGTCTTTAAGCAATTTTAAATTTGTTTCTAATATCCCCCGGTGATTGCCGGTGAAGAATCTTTTGAATAAAAATATACTTATGGATATTTCAGCCGTTTCTGAACCGATTTTGATCAAATAAAGTTTATTCTGTCACTAAAATTGTATGTTCTTTCAAATTTGACTGTAATTTTTTCATTATCTCACAAAAAAATATTGGGGGGCACTTCGGGAAATACCAATACTCAACAGTACCTTTAATCAATGAAAATCTCATGTCCCAGTCACACCAGAGAGGTTCCCACCTCTCTGGTCACACGTACCTACCTGATTTCACATTTTTACATTATAGCAGGGAAAAAATCTAAATTGATTTTTCAGGGGCTACTTTTCAAGTTTTCCAGCATGAAAATAACACTCTAAAATTTGTGTTGCATTGAACTCTATAAAAAAAATTATGGGGGCTCTTCTATGATTTTCGGGGGCTCTTTTTAGCATTTCGAGGGCAAATTCGCCTGTAATTTTTTCACTGCATTCTAGCCTTATATTTGCTATTCGGTGGCTATTTCATGGCTATTCTGTGGCAGTACATGTACATAATGAACATGGGCAATTTTCTATGAGCAATATTTAATGTACCGGACTACCGGTATTAACTGGCAGGGGACCTTCAAGTTCAATTCCCCAAATCCTAACAATCTACTACAAAAAATAATATCAACTTTACAGTGTAGTGACTAGTGTAGTAAGAGACTAGGGTGTTTATCAATATGAACATTATTTCACAGATATCCAAATCATAAATAAATGGCCATTTATTTGTTTTTTATCACTTTTATCTTGTCTTTTTTGTTTAATCACACGAGTTACCAGAGGACTAGCCCCCTTCTGTAACTTTCGCTACATTTAGTAGACGTGTGGCCTAGGGCTAATGAAACGGAGATAGGGGCCGCCTTATGTGCCAACATTGGTACGGGAAAGACTTTAACTAACTTGTCTTTTTAAAAATTAATTATGAATATTTACTACCTTTGTGTACCAAGATAAATTACTAGCAGGGTAATTTCATTTTATTCAATACCACTATCAAAGGTAAATTTGCACTCCAAAGGGCTCATCAGAGAGAAGTCTGAAATATGTGAATTATGCTGAATTTGGTCCAAATTGAATGAATGACAGGAATGCAGGGTCAGTCATCCTCACTCATACCCCTTTCACACCAGGGGGTTGTTTCACAACGATTCTAAGTTGAACTTAACTCTAAGTTGGACTTCTACTATACTAAAGTAGCCGATCACGTATGTCTGTCTGTCTGTCCATCTATGCATTTCGTAGTGCATTGAGGCACCAACATCAAACTTTGGGTAGTGATTGGTGATGACCCATAGAGGTTTGTGGTCTGGGTCAGGTCGGGGTCAGTTTGACCAGTGGTCAGTTATGAATCGGCCAATATTCCACGTTCATTTGCCATGCAGTCGCGTCGAGCGCTGATCATCGCACATGCTTGCGACGGAAGTACCGTGAAAAGTGTGTTGCTGAAATGACCTTTCATTATGTAGTCTTTGTTCAGCCTGGAATCGATACGTTGTAAATTACTTACACACATTATCGTATGCCTGTCAAATCGGAAATAACACGTGTGCCGCTGTGTGCGCCTGAATTAAGACTATCGTAATTTGCTTGCGAATTGTTGGCTTCCGACCAAAACAAGATCGTATGTTGTGTATGTAAAGTGATACGGGATGGACGTGTACAGTATAGCAAGGGGTTGCAATACCGAACGGGTTGTATTACCGTACATGCAAATTCCAATAGGAAAAACGTTCGAATTTTGAAAGTTGAATTTGAAAGTCGGCATTAACGGAGGCTAATTGTAAATGTTTGCTCGAAGTGCATACTTTGTTGTACTGAAGTATAAAAAATGTGTGCTTTTTGTAAATAACGTGTAAACAAGAAGAGCAAGGAATTAGGGTTATTGATCTACTTGACAACGATTTAATTAATGTTTATTGTTTATTGTTTATTTATTGTTTGACATGTGATCGCTGGCAGCATACCTAGGGTTTTTACAAGGGGGGGGGGGGGGGGTAGGGGGGGTTATTGCGTCAACCAAAATTTTCGACGGGCTGGGTGTTGGCCAAGTATTTCGAGGGGGGTGTCGGTCAAGTAACTCGAGGGGGTGTCGGTCAAGTATTTCGAGGGGGGTGTCGGTGAAGAATTTTCG